>JASANA010003222.1:0-71088 GCA_030248095.1 Ptycholaimellus sp. GST1_10 | reverse complement strand
GAGCAGCGCAATGGCGCCCACAGCCAGCAGCACCATGCTGAGGGCCTGGCGGTTCGCTAAAGGTTCAAGGCTGGCCATATGTATGTAGGTGAGCAGAGGACCTGGTAGCCAAGGAAAGGGAGGAGAAGAAGCGGACGACGGTAGTAGGCTCCTGCGATTAGGGCCCCGGCGATGGCCAGGTAGATGAGGCTGAAGAGGAGGTTGAGGACGCCCAGCCCTGTCTGCCACCCAGGATTTCCCGCCTTTCAATGTAGGAATGCTCTTCTTGGCTGACTGGTAGACTCCATCATCATTTCAATCACTCAGCGGGCTTTACCTCATACTGGTAGCCGTAGGTGTATTCTGCCTCAATGAATTTCAATAATTTCAAGCAAAGAAGACATGAGAAGCCTGAACGAGGGGCTCGATAGGAAGCGGGCTGGCTTAAGCCCGCAATTTGGCTAATCGCTGACACAAAGGCTCCCACGGCACAAATTATGCCGATTGCTATCGCCCCGCCTCAAAGATCGATAAAATCATGGAAATCTCTCCATGTTTTTTGCACTGCACCTCTTACGCTGCAGCAGCAACAGCGGTATTCCGGCTTCTCCGAAACGGCCATCACAAGAAAGCTGGGAAGAAGCTTTGAACGCTGTGCTCACTTCTATTCGGGGGCTGTTGATTTTTTGGTACTCAACTGAGCTTTGTTTGCAGAAGAAAGCACTATTGGAAAGAGCACTAAAACTGGTCTAGCTTACCAGCAGCTGAAGAGAATTCTGGCCCAGCAGAATTGAACTACTTCAAAAAATATTTTCTGTGGTTGACATGACACAAAAATAATTTTTTAGAATCACTTTGAGGATCATCAAGAATAAAAAGTAAAGCATCGTACATGGTATAATATAAGAGAACTTTTTAGCCTATAAAGTAGTTTATTTTTAACACTGTTCAAGTCCAAAAACTTAGTGCACTCGATTGAAATCACTGAAAAAATGGGTAATAGTAGTTTGCACGGTCCTTTTTGAGTCTCAATTATTTCTCTTTAGAATAGCAGTTTTCCTTCGACATAATTAATAGTTCAACTGTTCCCAGATAATCTGTCCTTTACACAAAACTAATTTATAAAAACTTTCAACTAATTTGTCGCAGGCTTGCCCATACATACAGCTCGTCCCATACATTAAATCCTGACACGTCTGAAACTAAGGGCCCGAATGTCAGCCAATACTTTATCCTCTTTGATTTTCCAAATACCCTTGAATGCTTTGAATATTTCGAATACCATTCAATGCATAAATTTACCATCTTCCTTTTGTCGATGAAATAGATGATGATTTGATGATTTGCACTAAACAGAATGAGCCATGTTAGGAGCAAAGGAAATGCAGCCTTCTGTATAGAAGCCAGGTCTTCGAACATAACACACCTTTGCGCTTCATTGCCTCTGAAAGCATGGTGGGCTGACGGCGGCCCATGGTTATATATAGAATGAAGTTGCCCAGGGGACGCCCTGTCCGGAAGGAGTCTTGCCTGCATTCTCCTCTCCCACTTTTCCACCCTAAATGCTTTTGGCCTAGTCTGGCCTTTCAAGTTCTTTATAATCCAACCGGAATCGTGCATTCCTTGAATTGTTCTGAAATATTAAATTCCCAGAAATCGTAAACTGAGGCCTTTGCTTGCGCAGCCCAAAATTTCAGGCACCTGGAAAATAAGTTATTCTTCTATTCTAATTGAGGACAGTTCAGCAGTTGCCATTGAAAATAGGCGTGAAAACTAGATTGAGAGCAATGGTAAATAGGGTGGCTTCTCACTAATGCTGGCAAATGTCCCCGCCTGCGAGACAAAACGGATGCAATATCGAGTTCGTTAAAAAATAGTATATTACCAAACTAGTACAGCTAAAATTTATATTACTTAAAGTAATAAATAAAGTTGGCAAACGGTATTTACTTTAATAGTCGCAAAAAAAATAATTTTCACTTTCAGCTTTTTCTGCAGCTAAACGCGGGCGTGAGAACTTTCACTTCATTTTGTATTTCAGCTTCAATGTATGCACAGGAATCGTGAGCAAAGAATCACTTTAATCGCGCCTTTTCGGAGTGACTTCATTTACTCTAAATCGTTCAATGCGGTAAGACATAGTGATTTTCAAAAAAAATGAGCTAGGCCAATCAAATCAAAATATTTTTCTTGCTTTTGGCACGTGTCTTTTTGTTTTCAAACTATTGGCCCAGTCTACGACAGAAATGGTGCACAATCTGGATTGCGTTTGGTACTTGGAGATTGTGCAGTACAAGCTGGATCAAGATATGTGAAATTTTTCGTCTATCCCCCATATTTCCGCTGTGACTCAATTCTGCGTTAGTCAGCCATCTGATTCCTTGCCATCTAATTCTCCTGAAAGCCAACATTCCTCTCCGCCAACCACACGGCCACGCTTCGCTGAAGCGCCCCAGTTGCGGACCACTTCCAGAGCCTGTCGTTTTTTGGCAGAAAAATTGTGACGCCATCGCCGGCTATGCGGCGCTCTCGTCAAAATTGGCTGCTCTCAGCAGCCCTGGCAGCCGCCACACTCTGCATCCTCCTGCTTCTCAGCACTCGCCGTCCATCTCCGCTCAGCCTCTACGCCCAGCCTCCACTGGCCCCTTCCCAGGACGCCAAGTCGACGCCCCAAGCAGAAGCAGCTGTCATTGAGGCATGCCTTCATGGTATTTTGCTCAGTGGGGATGAGTGCAGGGATTGAGGATGTGCATGCGCATAGCGGAAAGACGCCCATCTGCCAGCAGGACTGGGGCAAGATTGGCATCTTCATAGTCTACACCCGCTACGCAGCCTACGGACATGCCACCAATACCCTTCGGTTCATTTGTGGACCCCACTGCCGCGGTTACTTTCATGGTTTCTTCACTCAGGTGCTACGCAGAGTCCAGAGGCTACCAGCTGGTGGTTGTGCAGCCGTTCAAGGACCCTCGAGTCCAGAAAGAGTGCGGCTGGCTCAAGGACATCTTCTTCATCAAGGTTTCCTTTACACATTTTCATCTCAAGAAATCTATGGAGACTACACTGGCAGCTATTTTTGGGCCAATTTATTGGAGAAAAAGCAAATCAATTTGCAGCATTGTGCAGCTTCAGTGTACCTGCGCGATTTCGACTGGCTCTACGTTTCGGACGCAGACACAGCAGTGGTCAATGCACACCACTGCATTGAGGAGTATCTACATGAGAAAGTTCCTTTACTTCACCCCCTTTACTTCTCCAAAACCCTCCATTGGCTTGGCCGTAGGCGGATGTGATTCTCTACGAACGCTTCTTCACCAGCGAGCTCACCAGCGGCAATTACCTGGTCAAAAACACTGCAGGAGGACGCTCATTTCTCAAAGGTCACCTCAATTTGAATCCCACATCAATTCAACAATCCCGCATGATGACAGGCTGGTCAGCAATGGAGGTTGAGAAGCCGCCAGCGGGGATCTTCTGCAGTGCCGACAACGGCCTTCTCCACATCCACGTCCTCCGCACCCTCTACCCTGATCGACCCAACATCACCGAAGGCACTCCTATTTCTCCTTCAACTCCCCTTCTCATCCTCTAGCACCCTCTCTAGGCTGTTGGGCAGCGCTGAACGAGTCCAAGTGGCCGGACTATGAGCCTGGCTACGGGAAGTTCCTACGCTGCTGCAAAAGCGCCCTCTTCTCTAACAAGCCATCCACTCACGCTCGTGTGCGGATCAGAATCATCCCCAGGGCTCAAGTGGAAACTTCACCGTTTCATCCAACAGTTGGTGACAGAAAAAACGTGGCATGTTGGCAGGCATGGGTAAGGGACACGGTGTTCACGGGGCACGACCTCTATCCCGGGGACTTCATGGCTCACGGCATCAAACAGGCCGAGCCTTTTGACCTCGGTTCACTCAACTCCGGGCCAATTCTAGCCAGTCAACAATCTTCCACCCGTAGGCATGCTGAAGAAACTGGAGATCTTCGCCAACGACAGCATTCCAATCCAGTGCTACAGCCCTGCCTGGCAGCCGAAACTGGCCAAGGGTTTCTCCAGCTCTCTTCTACAGCCTTTTATCCAAATGGGAATGAACGGAAGCGGTCATTTGGAGGGAAGATAGATACGGAGGAAAATATGAGAAGGCGACTCCGAGAGCTGGGAACAGGGATGGAGAAGGGCAGGCTGAAGCCGATATTTGCCAAGATGGACTTTGAGACCTGCTGGCCTCGCTGTCCAATGATGATTCAGAATTTCTGAACGACCCTAGCTTTATTGCTTTGGGTGGCCTTTGACATGCTGTTACGTCTGTGATAAGTTGTCAGTTCCCATGTGCCTTTGTTATTGTTACTTTCATGTATAGCATTTTAATTGTTGAAATTTTAGCATGTTGTATGGAGTTTCATAAACCACTAACCACAAAAAACATACTCAGTTTCGGGGAAAGCATAATTTTTTAGAGCTTTACTAGCTTAGAAGTTTTAATTATTTTTAATTAGCATTCTATTTCTAGCCGATAAACGTTGAAACCTGGCAAATTGTAAGCCTTTTGTTCATTGCACTGCTTTGACATGAAGATATTTAACGGCTTCTACATTCACTGCTAAAAGTCACTAATTTACTTTTCAAAGCTACGTAAGTACGAGCAAAGTTTCAAGCAACTACTTTAAAGCAACTACGAGCAAAGTTTCAAGCTTCAAACAAAATTCTCAACACAGCAGTTGAGACAGGAGAAAAAACGAAAAAGCATCACGGAATAAATGACATACAAAAACGTGTTGTATTATTTGCAATTTGGTTCAGGAAAATGACCGTATGTTTCTTATCATTCCAATTTTCCTATTTTTTCTTCTGCGGTTTTCCGACTTTAAACTGAAGCAGAAAAATAAGTTTACTGATTTTCCATGACTCACGCAGAGCATCGATCAGTCAGTTGCTAGGCAGTTGGTGGGCCTTGGTGCGGGTGCAGAAAACCATCTCCCTCTTCCGCACATCATGGCCTGGAGTATCCAGCTTGGAGTTCTCCTGTTGCTACCCTTTGCCCTAGCCCAAGACGCGACGCAATGGAGTCCGGCTGAAGCGAAAGCCATCAATGAGCCTTACGAAGGAGGTCAAGTGGGCAATCCTGGTTCACTCCTCCACTTGTCCAAGTTGAAGGGAAGTGAAGCAGAAGGGAAGGAAGATGTGCGCAGGAATCAAGATGGAGCTGACTGAAAAAGGCGTGAAGTATGCGAATGATGTGGCTACCGGGATCCTCAACGACATGATAGCCGGCATGCGCATTCGCAATCAGCCTCTGGATGAGCATACTTCTCTTTCCGATGTCAAGGTTCTACTTTTTTCCTCCTACCTCCTACTTGATAGAAAATGGAAGCAGAAAATGATTTTAGGTGATCTATCACACAACACCAACCTACGACGTGGACATGGGCTCGGATGCAATACACTGGAACTTACAGGAAGGCTCCATTGGCTTGATCGGCGGGTTCAACTACGTCTCCCACTTTCACCTGGTGCCCAGAATGTTCGGCTGGCCCGGAATCAAGTTCCCAATCTACAAATCAGTGAGCTTTGCCAAACTTACTGTCTCGCTAACAAGTTGCCTATTTTCAGGGCTCATTTGAAGCAAATGTAGGGAAGTACGACTTGAAAATGACCATGCAGCTGAGAAAAGGCGAAGGTGGAACGCCGAAACTAGAAGGTTTAGTGCGCACTACTTGTCTAAAACTAATCTGCTGACATTTTTAGGAACGACATGCACCGCTGATTTGGAACGGTTTGAAATCAGCATCCATGGCGGGCTTGTGGTGAAATTTGTCAACCTATTCCGTCGCTGGCTGGCGAATCGGAACAAAGTCAATTCAAATAATTTCTGCCATGTTCAGATATCCTAGATTTGGGATTCAGAACAAAGTGGAAGAACGGATCTGCTCTGAAGTTATGCGGTTTCTGAACGACGGTGTAAATGGGAAGCTAAGAACCTTCCCGACTGGAGTACAGCTTCCAGGTAGAAAAAGCATATTGAGGAGAAATCAAAAGTTAAGATTTATCATAATGTCTCAGGCGGTTACTTGCTGGACTACAGTTTAATGGGAGATCCGAGGCAAGAATTGTGTCGAATTTTCACAGAACACAAAGGCAGCGTGGCTTCTGAGCTTTTAGCTACGGAGCAGCAGATAACCTACGGAGCTCACTCCCTTTCATCGTATGCATTTACTTTTATGTATTTTCCAATTTTGCCAAAGTTGTACGACCACTTGGGAATGAAATTCATTCATTTGGGTTTGGATCTTAATTTTGCGGGTTCTGGCATTCTTAGCAGCATTTATTTCAGAAATGAAGCAAACGAATCAAAGATGCTTCAAGTACTTGTTTCGGACCATCTGCTCAATTCATTTCTTCGCCAGGTTGGCCAGTATGCCAGTTCTGGACTTGAAACTGAAAAAATTGTGCTCGATAGGCTTTTCTGCGGGGCGATCTCAACTACAGCATCAATGAGGACAATCGACCGGCAGTCATGAAATACATGCGCACGCGTTGCGAACCAGACCAGCAATGCTTTGGTGAGTCCATCGGCAGGAATTTATTTGATCCATCAACCATCACTGGTAAAACAGGGCAACTATTCAAACGGGTCGCGGAATCACAGCCGGATGCCAAGGGGCAAGTTCACTTGGCGCCCCTCCTTCCACCTAGCATTTCATTTCTCAACGGAACTGCTGTCTTCAAGTGAGTAGCAAGCACATTTATGCCCGTTTCTGACAAGATTTTGCCTCAATGGCTAATGATTCAATATAGGATAGGACGCAATATGCTAGAGAATTGAATTAATGCAAAGTCTCCAATACGATTCCTTGCGCAGGATTCACCAAGGCCACTTCAACTTCACGCTGCTGACGCCGGGTGAGGGAGGGGCTGTGGAAGAAGTGCCAATGATCGCGGGCGAATTTAAACTGGAGGCACTCGTCCAGTTTGCCATCCAGCCCCAGCACAATGTCACCGCCAGTGCTGAGGTGGTTTCGGCCCCACTCCTTCACTCATCTCAACTCCATAAACTGCTCCAGATTACGCTGCTAGAGCCCAAGGTGGCGGCCACGGAGCTGCCCGAGCTTCTGGACGGTCGTCTGGTCCGCGATCTCGTTCCTCCCTGCCTTTCAGCCCGGAGGGGAAGCGGGCTGAAGTCTTGGAAACATTGACAGGCAGAGCTGATACGTCCGGTAGTGCAGGACATAGCCAATGAGGTTCTGGCTCGTGGTCTTCGCATCCCTCTTACCAGCGGCGTGCAACTGCGTCAGCCCACTCTCAGCCTTTTGTGGCGCACACTAGCCATTCAGGCCGATGTTCAATACCAGTAGTCACGCTTTTATTAAAGTACCACTTTCTTTCCATCCACATCATTCTCATCCTAGAGCGCGACATCACCTTAGTTATGAATGGGCATCGAGAATTTTGAATGATTATTGCATGTCACAAGCTTGAGCTCCGTGGAAATTGGTTAAAATTATTTAGTAATTTTTGCGTCAACTTTTTTAAGTATTGGTTGCTTTTTACAGCCATACAGCACATTATAACACTGACAGATCTGAATCAAACCCATTTGTCACATACAGCTTCGGAATGATTTGGCATATATTGATAATTATGTGTTCGGTTTTTAACCTTGTGCAAGACTTTATCATGCTTCGCAATTCATAAACTTAATTATGCTGCAGCATTTTTGTCTTGTAAGCCCAATTTTTCGGCGTTTATTTCAAGCCAATCATTGAGATGTCAATTCACTACGCACAAGAGATGCAAATAAAACGGTCTTCATACAGAAATTTTAATGGAAAGAAAAAATTAAAAAAGGACAGCATGAGCATGTCCAAAAGCACAGTGTCGAAATTGTAATGCTAAACGAAGGCGATGTTGGAGAGGAGCTTGGAAATTGTGCATCGCGGCTAAGAGACCCGAACTGGCTGCTGGTCCACCGTCAAACATTCCTCAAGTGGAGCCATCTTGTGGGATAGGAGAAAAAGTAGAAAAAGGGCTCCACTTAAAGACAAGGAAGCCGAAGAGAGCGGCCGCGGCGACCCCCAAGGATGCTTTCACCCACAGCGAAGAGTCGTGCAGGTAGTAGATATGCTTCAGATGCCTGCACCACTCCATGTTTCAATAAAACGCCTGTCTAAAACCCCCTTCTCAAATTTCAATCATTATTAAACTGATTATGAAATGATTTTATTTATGCATACTTAAAAAAAATTTAAAATGAAGCAAATGGCGCATGGTAGGCAGTGGGTATGGGAAATGTGTAGAGACGGGAAGGCAGCGAGGGTGGCGATCTTGGTGTAGACGTCGTTGCGGGGGTTGCCGGCGTCCGGCGCGGCGAAGGGCAGCGGCGGCGGCAGACGATGCTTGGCCGCGAACTCTCCCGGCTGCAGCTCATACGCTTGCACCACCTAACAATCCATTGCCCTCTCCACCTCCTCACTCAATCTTCTCACAGCACCTGTGTGCGGTCGGCCTTGGAGGCGATGAGCAGGCAGGGCACTCTGGTTCGATGGAAGTACTTCTCAAATTCCTCGCTCTTGGCTTAGCTGGTTGGTGTGGATGGAGGAGAGGGGAACCTTGTACATGGAGGCGCAGTGTTCGAAGGAGCTGGGGTTGGAGACATCGTAAATGAGGGCGACGACGTCGCAGCTGAGTTCGTAGGCGGAGAGAGCGTCCTCCGGTCGCAGGACGTCAATCTCGTGGAGGATGAGGTACTTGTCGGAGCCGTTGATGTGCACCGTGTTCACCGTGAACTTGCCCAGCTGCCGCTTGTTCAAGCTCGCCTGGTCCTTCAAATACACCCACAGTCTACTTCCATTCCATTAGCTTATAGTTTACTTTCACTCAAACAGGTTAATGTTTACTTCAAATTCACCCAGATATCAACCAAGCCTTCCTGCAAAAGGGAGTAAAAAAAGAGAGGAAAACAGAGGGCTGTCCTAATATTAAGGGATCCCGTCCCTTCTTTTGGGGATAGGATTGCTTTTTCAGTCCTAATATTAATGCTGTTATCCCATGGGATCAGAAGACAAAAAATAGGAGTGGACCTAAGGACTAGCTTGGAACAAGGGACAAGGGACAGGACAAGGGATCAGTTGAAGAAAAATACTGAACAACAACCTTACAATGATTGGAAATACTTTGCCATAACTCTTTCTAAACTAAACAAAATTAGTTGTAAATAAAATTCTCAATGAGAACTAGACCAATTTCCATCTTTTTCCATTCTGTCCCACATGCACAGACACCCCCCACCCTGTCTCCATGATGGCCACCGGTAAAACGCTGTCACCGGTAATAATTACCGGTTTACCGTTAACGGTAAGGTTTTTTTTCTTTTACCGTTTTCCGGTTTTTTACGGGAGCAATTTTGGCATATACAGTAGCAACCGGTAATAAATAACCGGTAGCACCGGTAATCTTTACCGTTGGCGCCTCTATTATTTACTCATTTTACTAACTAAAACACTATAAAAACAAAAAAAAATAAAAAAAAATTTTTTTTTTAAAAATTTTTTTTTTAAAAATTTTTTAAAATTTTTTGAAATTTTTTTTTTGAAATTTTGAATTTTTTTTAAAAATTTTTGGCAGATGGAGCTCAGAACTCAGTAACATGCACAAAAACACTATACAAACAAAGAAACATAACAAAAATGATGAAAGAAATGAGAAAAACCAAGAAAAATCATGTTTTTTGAAGATTTTCAAAAAAAAGCTAAAATAACCGATACCGGTAATTACCACACCGGTAATCGCGTTTGAAAATTACCGATTACCGGGTGTTACCGGTGCAGCCTAACCCCTTACCGGTGGCCATCATGGCCCTGTCTGTGGTTGTCCGACGAAAATCAGGGAATATCCCATGGAATTTAAGTAATATTAGGAGTGGAGGGTGTCTGTAGCTTGGGACAGGGGACAGAGAACAATAAGTAATATTAGGAGTGGACCCACCAAATCCTGTCCCCTGCGGATGGGACAATCCCAAGGGGATCCCATGTGATTTAAGTATTATTAGGACTGGACCCAATTTTGATTGTCCTGTCCCATGGGATTAGTAATATTAGGACAGCCCTCTTGAGAGTCTTGCCCAAGAAGCCCTGGATGAAGGTGGTCTTGCCGACGTCCTTAGGGCCGATGACATGGCACTGGAAAGCGGTGCGTGCGGTCTCCTTCTTCTGCCAGTCGATGCGCTTGTCTCGGGTGACGCTGATGGCGGAGAGCTGGCTGGGGTAGGCCACGTTGAAGCCCAGGTACGCCAGGTACTCCAGCGTCCGCGGCAGCTCCAGCAACGTTTGCAGCACCCAGTAGCTAAGGAAGGAACCTTGAGAGTCTTGCCCAAGAAGCCCTGGATGAAGGTGGTCTTGCCGACGTCCTTAGGGCCGATGACATGGCACTGGAAAGCGGTGCGTGCGGTCTCCTTCTTCTGCCAGTCGATGCGCTTGTCTCGGGTGACGCTGATGGCGGAGAGCTGGCTGGGGTAGGCCACGTTGAAGCCCAGGTACGCCAGGTACTCCAGCGTCCGCGGCAGCTCCAGCAACGTTTGCAGCACCCAGTAGCTAAGGAAGGAACCTTGAGAGTCTTGCCCAAGAAGCCCTGGATGAAGGTGGTCTTGCCGACGTCCTTAGGGCCGATGACATGGCACTGGAAAGCGGTGCGTGCGGTCTCCTTCTTCTGCCAGTCGATGCGCTTGTCTCGGGTGACGCTGATGGCGGAGAGCTGGCTGGGGTAGGCCACGTTGAAGCCCAGGTACGCCAGGTACTCCAGCGTCCGCGGCAGCTCCAGCAACGTTTGCAGCACCCAGTAGCTAAGGAAGGAACCTTGAGAGTCTTGCCCAAGAAGCCCTGGATGAAGGTGGTCTTGCCGACGTCCTTAGGGCCGATGACATGGCACTGGAAAGCGGTGCGTGCGGTCTCCTTCTTCTGCCAGTCGATGCGCTTGTCTCGGGTGACGCTGATGGCGGAGAGCTGGCTGGGGTAGGCCACGTTGAAGCCCAGGTACGCCAGGTACTCCAGCGTCCGCGGCAGCTCCAGCAACGTTTGCAGCACCCAGTAGCTAAGGAAGGAACCTTGAGAGTCTTGCCCAAGAAGCCCTGGATGAAGGTGGTCTTGCCGACGTCCTTAGGGCCGATGACATGGCACTGGAAAGCGGTGCGTGCGGTCTCCTTCTTCTGCCAGTCGATGCGCTTGTCTCGGGTGACGCTGATGGCGGAGAGCTGGCTGGGGTAGGCCACGTTGAAGCCCAGGTACGCCAGGTACTCCAGCGTCCGCGGCAGCTCCAGCAACGTTTGCAGCACCCAGTAGCTAAGGAAGGAACCTTGAGAGTCTTGCCCAAGAAGCCCTGGATGAAGGTGGTCTTGCCGACGTCCTTAGGGCCGATGACATGGCACTGGAAAGCGGTGCGTGCGGTCTCCTTCTTCTGCCAGTCGATGCGCTTGTCTCGGGTGACGCTGATGGCGGAGAGCTGGCTGGGGTAGGCCACGTTGAAGCCCAGGTACGCCAGGTACTCCAGCGTCCGCGGCAGCTCCAGCAACGTTTGCAGCACCCAGTAGCTAAGGAAGGAACCTTGAGAGTCTTGCCCAAGAAGCCCTGGATGAAGGTGGTCTTGCCGACGTCCTTAGGGCCGATGACATGGCACTGGAAAGCGGTGCGTGCGGTCTCCTTCTTCTGCCAGTCGATGCGCTTGTCTCGGGTGACGCTGATGGCGGAGAGCTGGCTGGGGTAGGCCACGTTGAAGCCCAGGTACGCCAGGTACTCCAGCGTCCGCGGCAGCTCCAGCAACGTTTGCAGCACCCAGTAGCTAAGGAAGGAACCTTGAGAGTCTTGCCCAAGAAGCCCTGGATGAAGGTGGTCTTGCCGACGTCCTTAGGGCCGATGACATGGCACTGGAAAGCGGTGCGTGCGGTCTCCTTCTTCTGCCAGTCGATGCGCTTGTCTCGGGTGACGCTGATGGCGGAGAGCTGGCTGGGGTAGGCCACGTTGAAGCCCAGGTACGCCAGGTACTCCAGCGTCCGCGGCAGCTCCAGCAACGTTTGCAGCACCCAGTAGCTAAGGAAGGAACCTTGAGAGTCTTGCCCAAGAAGCCCTGGATGAAGGTGGTCTTGCCGACGTCCTTAGGGCCGATGACATGGCACTGGAAAGCGGTGCGTGCGGTCTCCTTCTTCTGCCAGTCGATGCGCTTGTCTCGGGTGACGCTGATGGCGGAGAGCTGGCTGGGGTAGGCCACGTTGAAGCCCAGGTACGCCAGGTACTCCAGCGTCCGCGGCAGCTCCAGCAACGTTTGCAGCACCCAGTAGCTAAGGAAGGAACCTTGAGAGTCTTGCCCAAGAAGCCCTGGATGAAGGTGGTCTTGCCGACGTCCTTAGGGCCGATGACATGGCACTGGAAAGCGGTGCGTGCGGTCTCCTTCTTCTGCCAGTCGATGCGCTTGTCTCGGGTGACGCTGATGGCGGAGAGCTGGCTGGGGTAGGCCACGTTGAAGCCCAGGTACGCCAGGTACTCCAGCGTCCGCGGCAGCTCCAGCAACGTTTGCAGCACCCAGTAGCTAAGGAAGGAACCTTGAGAGTCTTGCCCAAGAAGCCCTGGATGAAGGTGGTCTTGCCGACGTCCTTAGGGCCGATGACATGGCACTGGAAAGCGGTGCGTGCGGTCTCCTTCTTCTGCCAGTCGATGCGCTTGTCTCGGGTGACGCTGATGGCGGAGAGCTGGCTGGGGTAGGCCACGTTGAAGCCCAGGTACGCCAGGTACTCCAGCGTCCGCGGCAGCTCCAGCAACGTTTGCAGCACCCAGTAGCTAAGGAAGGAACCTTGAGAGTCTTGCCCAAGAAGCCCTGGATGAAGGTGGTCTTGCCGACGTCCTTAGGGCCGATGACATGGCACTGGAAAGCGGTGCGTGCGGTCTCCTTCTTCTGCCAGTCGATGCGCTTGTCTCGGGTGACGCTGATGGCGGAGAGCTGGCTGGGGTAGGCCACGTTGAAGCCCAGGTACGCCAGGTACTCCAGCGTCCGCGGCAGCTCCAGCAACGTTTGCAGCACCCAGTAGCTAAGGAAGGAACCTTGAGAGTCTTGCCCAAGAAGCCCTGGATGAAGGTGGTCTTGCCGACGTCCTTAGGGCCGATGACATGGCACTGGAAAGCGGTGCGTGCGGTCTCCTTCTTCTGCCAGTCGATGCGCTTGTCTCGGGTGACGCTGATGGCGGAGAGCTGGCTGGGGTAGGCCACGTTGAAGCCCAGGTACGCCAGGTACTCCAGCGTCCGCGGCAGCTCCAGCAACGTTTGCAGCACCCAGTAGCTAAGGAAGGAACCTTGAGAGTCTTGCCCAAGAAGCCCTGGATGAAGGTGGTCTTGCCGACGTCCTTAGGGCCGATGACATGGCACTGGAAAGCGGTGCGTGCGGTCTCCTTCTTCTGCCAGTCGATGCGCTTGTCTCGGGTGACGCTGATGGCGGAGAGCTGGCTGGGGTAGGCCACGTTGAAGCCCAGGTACGCCAGGTACTCCAGCGTCCGCGGCAGCTCCAGCAACGTTTGCAGCACCCAGTAGCTAAGGAAGGAACCTTGAGAGTCTTGCCCAAGAAGCCCTGGATGAAGGTGGTCTTGCCGACGTCCTTAGGGCCGATGACATGGCACTGGAAAGCGGTGCGTGCGGTCTCCTTCTTCTGCCAGTCGATGCGCTTGTCTCGGGTGACGCTGATGGCGGAGAGCTGGCTGGGGTAGGCCACGTTGAAGCCCAGGTACGCCAGGTACTCCAGCGTCCGCGGCAGCTCCAGCAACGTTTGCAGCACCCAGTAGCTAAGGAAGGAACCTTGAGAGTCTTGCCCAAGAAGCCCTGGATGAAGGTGGTCTTGCCGACGTCCTTAGGGCCGATGACATGGCACTGGAAAGCGGTGCGTGCGGTCTCCTTCTTCTGCCAGTCGATGCGCTTGTCTTGGGTGACGCTGATGGCGGAGAGCTGGCTGGGGTAGGCCACGTTGAAGCCCAGGTACGCCAGGTACTCCAGCGTCCGCGGCAGCTCCAGCAACGTTTGCAGCACCCAGTAGCTAAGGAAGGAACCTTGAGAGTCTTGCCCAAGAAGCCCTGGATGAAGGTGGTCTTGCCGACGTCCTTAGGGCCGATGACATGGCACTGGAAAGCGGTGCGTGCGGTCTCCTTCTTCTGCCAGTCGATGCGCTTGTCTCGGGTGACGCTGATGGCGGAGAGCTGGCTGGGGTAGGCCACGTTGAAGCCCAGGTACGCCAGGTACTCCAGCGTCCGCGGCAGCTCCAGCAACGTTTGCAGCACCCAGTAGCTAAGGAAGGAACCTTGAGAGTCTTGCCCAAGAAGCCCTGGATGAAGGTGGTCTTGCCGACGTCCTTAGGGCCGATGACATGGCACTGGAAAGCGGTGCGTGCGGTCTCCTTCTTCTGCCAGTCGATGCGCTTGTCTCGGGTGACGCTGATGGCGGAGAGCTGGCTGGGGTAGGCCACGTTGAAGCCCAGGTACGCCAGGTACTCCAGCGTCCGCGGCAGCTCCAGCAACGTTTGCAGCACCCAGTAGCTAAGGAAGGAACCTTGAGAGTCTTGCCCAAGAAGCCCTGGATGAAGGTGGTCTTGCCGACGTCCTTAGGGCCGATGACATGGCACTGGAAAGCGGTGCGTGCGGTCTCCTTCTTCTGCCAGTCGATGCGCTTGTCTCGGGTGACGCTGATGGCGGAGAGCTGGCTGGGGTAGGCCACGTTGAAGCCCAGGTACGCCAGGTACTCCAGCGTCCGCGGCAGCTCCAGCAACGTTTGCAGCACCCAGTAGCTAAGGAAGGAACCTTGAGAGTCTTGCCCAAGAAGCCCTGGATGAAGGTGGTCTTGCCGACGTCCTTAGGGCCGATGACATGGCACTGGAAAGCGGTGCGTGCGGTCTCCTTCTTCTGCCAGTCGATGCGCTTGTCTCGGGTGACGCTGATGGCGGAGAGCTGGCTGGGGTAGGCCACGTTGAAGCCCAGGTACGCCAGGTACTCCAGCGTCCGCGGCAGCTCCAGCAACGTTTGCAGCACCCAGTAGCTAAGGAAGGAACCTTGAGAGTCTTGCCCAAGAAGCCCTGGATGAAGGTGGTCTTGCCGACGTCCTTAGGGCCGATGACATGGCACTGGAAAGCGGTGCGTGCGGTCTCCTTCTTCTGCCAGTCGATGCGCTTGTCTCGGGTGACGCTGATGGCGGAGAGCTGGCTGGGGTAGGCCACGTTGAAGCCCAGGTACGCCAGGTACTCCAGCGTCCGCGGCAGCTCCAGCAACGTTTGCAGCACCCAGTAGCTAAGGAACCCGTTGTAGGTTATCCACCCTCAATCCCCTTCCTTCCAAACTTATCCTTAGATACCCAGCCCCAAAAAAACCCTGCTCATTGGTCTGAACGGCGTTGAGGACCTCTGGACCCCAGGGTTGGCTGGGACAGACGCTGAAGAGGCCCTGAAGCTCTGTGGGCGATAGACAACCGTCCTTGTCCTGTAGCAGGGTGCAATGAGTGGAAGGGAGTGAGGATGGGTGAGAGGAGGTGGCGGGAAACCTCGTCGTACTTCTCGAAGAGGGCGGTGAGGAACTGGAAGCCGTCGAAGGTGAGCTCGGTGGAGCAGCCGCGGGGGACCTTGAGGGCGGGGTACAAATAGTCCTTCCACAGCTGCAGGTTGTTGTCGTAGCCGAACTTCCGCAGCACATTCCAGGTGGTCTCATGCCGTCCTGTGGGAGGCAGAGATTGTCTTCTGAGAGTGAGGAGATGGAGATGGGCGCCGTACCTCGTTGAATGAAGAGGGTGTGTAGGTAGAGGAAGCCCTTGAGGGTGAGCGCGTTGTCCAGGACGCCGTCGCTGATGTTCTTCCGCACCACGCCCTTCACGTCTTGCACGGACTCTGCAGATGATCCCAAACTTCAGCAAAAGCCTCATTTTTCAAAATCTTGGATGCATGTCTGTTCTAAAAATGATTAAAATGGAGCAGGTAAAGCTGGATACCCGGGGTAAGGGGTACTGAGAAGCACTTGATCTGGAAATTGTTGAGCTCGTGATCGGAAAGCAGGCCATCGTTGTCGGCGTCGCAGAGCTTGAAGATCCGCACCAGAGCTTTCTTGCACGCTTGCGTTAGCTAAAACGCTTTTAGCATTTCACCAAATCGTAATGGGATACATTTTCAATTTGGTTATTCTCTATCCAAGTAAAGCTGAACCTCTTTGTCCTCGGGAATGTAGAGGGGCTGGGTGGGATGGAGGACGGCCTTTTGGGCGTAGTAGAAGAGCTCAGAGATGTTCTTCAGACTCCTGGCCGAGCACTCTACGCACGTCTCGATCTCCGGGTACTGGTTCATGATCGGCAGAATATCCTCACCAATCAATCATTTTCACAACCCTGTCCATATTTTCTGCCAGACTGCACGAACCTCCATGGTCTGAGAGTCGCCTTCGCTGTCGCTCTTGTTCCCAACCAGGATGACAGGCGTAGTGTGCTGGTTGCCCAGCACCTCTGAGATTGTCGGCATCCAATAGCTCGTCACCTGAATCATTATTCATTGATTGCCGTTAAATACTCAAACTAGGCCCACAAACACCCTTGACCCCTCCCATCACTACCGGAAAGGGATTGAAAGAACCTTGTCGATGGTGAGCTTCTGGTTGACGTCGTAGACGACGCAGACGACGTCGGCTTTGCTGAGCTCCTCGCTGAGGGCAGCCTCGCTCTGCTCCTGCATGCTGAAGTCCACGATGTGCGTCGCCACTCGCTCCGGCGTTACGTCTGCCGGGATGGTCACCTCAAAACGCCCATCTTTCATCTTTTCATGCCTTCTTCAGGGTCTAGAATTCTTTAATTTTGTAAATGTTTTTACCTCATCGCATCTGGCGGGCGTTTCCTCCGGGAACTCCTCGGAGATGAGGCTCATGATGAGCGACGTCTTTCCGACCCCATCTGCAGCCATTGCTCATTGCTTTTGAGCAGAGGCAAGGAAATGAGTGATCAACCTTCGCCGACCAGCAGAATCCGCACATCGTCGCGCGGATTTCGCTGCCTGCCCATGCCCAGCGGCCTTTCTCCAGTACTCTTTCCCTATTGCTCAACCGATCAATTAAAATGGACTCTGTACAGATTGCATGGAGCTTTCCTGAGGCTGTGCCAGAAGGAAATGTGAGAAGTTTCGCGAGAAACGGCGGACAGGGGGACTGTCCGAGCGCCATTTAGCTCACAGAGCTCAGAGGGTGAAGTGGGAAGAAAAGGTGCTGTTGACTTTGGCCCTCCATCCTTCAAGGCCCATTGCCAACGCCGCTCTCTCAAAGCCCTGGATGACCGATCCACAACACCTTCATAGCCCACAGCAAAGCATTGTTTGTCGCGCCCCCGCGCCTCTACATCCACTCTCCCATCACTCTGCCTCCCCACTGACGCAATCAGCAGAGCCTGCCCTATCTTTCGAAGCCAATTTCATGCCAAGGCCAAGCAGCAATCAAAAATGCTGATGCGTTCGGCTATAAGCTAATAAGCTGGGGTAGTTTGCTGAGCTCTATCGCAAAGGAGGGCTCGCATTTTCAAAGCGCTAGGCCTGAAAGTACGTACAGGGTTGGCACAGCGCGCGCTATCTCCACTTTCCTCCCCCCCGCGCGCTTTGCAACTGGCCTGAGGGGAAGGGGAAATGGGGCCTTCCGGGGCTCTACTGCGATTAAACTGTCTCCATTTGCGCTCTGAGAGGCGTTGAGAGGCAACAACGATTCACTTGTGCAGATTTGTTTGCTGCGGGGCAGTGCAGTGCGTTGTTTTTACAAGAGCAATCCGGTTCATTTGGGCAGCGGTGTAATAACGCCAATATTTTGGGATCATAACATTGCGTCAGCTCCATTGTCTAATGTTCCATACTGTTACAGCAATGTCTCAGGTGCAACGAAAAATTATGTGTCTTGATCCTTTAGGTAATATTTGTAGGTACCATCGGCAAGCCGAAAGTAAGCTCTTTTCTCCCAAAAAAACAAATGCCCCGAGTGTAAAGTCAAGGAAATTTCCCTACTACGAGTGGAATCTGCTTGTGGGGCATCTGCATTTTGTTTTCGCGCGCAGTTCAAGAGCTCTTTTCAGGCGCGCTCAAACAAAATACAGGTGACACAGCAGATTCCACTCGTAGTAGGGAAATTTCCTTGACTTTACACTCGGGGCATTTGTTTTTTTGGGAGAAAAGAGCTTACTTTCGGCTTGCCGATGGTACCAATTATTTCCTCAACTTTAAACATAAAAAAGACTTGTATCAATTTTTTTTTCTTCTAATTGTTGTTTTTATTTTTTTTGCTTAAACGAATAAGACACCATTTAGCTAAAAAAACGATTTTGGAAAGTTAAAAATTGTGCAAAAAAAAATTAAATTTGATATATTCTTTCCATTACACTTGAGGGAATCGATTTTCAGGAGAAAAGATCTTTACTTTTGGCTTGCCGATGGTACCAGCTATTTCCTCAACTTCAAATATACAAAAAATAAACTTTATTCACGAGAAGGATTTGAACCTGCCAGATTCAACCAGCCACCGGCCCGTTTACACCACTACACCACTGGTGCCTATGCTGGACTGGTCAATTGAAGGGCTATGACTTTAAATGAATACCTGAAGCCCAAGGACCGGAGAGGGGGGTGGGGGGATAAATTGAATACCTACTCTCGTTCATTAGCAGATGCGAAGCAGCAGCAGCAGGGCAGCAGGGCAGCAGGGCAGCAGGGCAGCAGGGCAGCAGGAGTTCGGACGGCACTTTGTTTTTCATTTTTCTATACCAAATTTTGAACTTTTCGGCAGTTTCTCGCGAGTGTAGGCTAATTCGAGGATGCTCTTTCCACTGCAAAAAGAATCAGAGCGATTGGATTCTTCTGTGAGGAGCAGGAGCCTTATCAATTTCAAGATCTAGCATTAACCCTCAAAACATACACCTGGGTCGAAAAGAGGGCCTGGGCGCTGACGGTCGCTTTGCTCCCTCGCGCCAGGCCAATTATAGAACTGCATTTTCCGATTAGCTCAAATCGTCCACCATTTTCGGAAGCAAGAGCACATTTTGCGAGAAACGCTAGACAAATGGGTTTTATGCAAAAAGGGTAGAAAAGTAAGGAGACGAGAAGGGTGAAGCATAAATGAGCGGCATAACCTGCTATGATGAATGGATGTGGCGGCTGGAGCAGAGAGCAGACTAATGGGGGGAAGGGATTGGGGCAAGGGCTGAAAGTGTGTCACAAACAAACCTCAAGGAGCGTACTTCGCCTGGCCTCAGTCTCTCTGCTTTGCTATCAACCACAACCAGGCGCACTTCTACAATACACCCAGGCCCTCCTCCTAGCTCACTCTGACAGGAAGAAGGAGCGCGGGAAAAGCGAACGGGGCTAGGGCTATAAATGAATCATGGTATACCGAAGCGACGGATTCTGAGAGTGATTGTAGACGATGGGGCGGCTTCAGTTCTCCTCCTCACCTGCAAGTGTCTCTGGGTGAAGTTTGGGAGAGTTGAGGAAAGCCTTGTAGGACATGCAGGACAAAGTAGGGGTGTAGGAGAGAACCTGGACCGCTCTGGTCTCTGTCTGAGTTGGGAGAGAGGCACCTGTGTCTGGGCACCGGAAAAGAGAGAGAGAGAGCGCATAGGTGAAAGAGGCGTAACCTCCCTGTGTAACCTCTTTGAGGGGGGCTTTCACTGCTCTCTGCCTCAGGGGAAGGAAGGGAAGGAAGGAGAAGGAAGGGGATTCGGGTTGGCGTTGCTCACCTGGCTAAGCCCATACCGTGGCTTGTGCAAGAGGATGATTTCTTCGTTAACCTAGCCTCACATGCCCCTCGAAAATATTCCAGTGACAGAAAGCTAAGATGAATTTGGAGGGCATGTGAAGCGGATAGGAGAGGCAATGAGACGAGCGCTAACCTGCATCGGCAGCAGGTGGGGAACCTTCCGCCTCTGGCTTGGGCGGGTCCTCCTGGGCAACTTTCTCTTCCTCGGACGCGTCCTCCTTCTGCTCCGTCTTTGGCTCGGCGCCTTCGCTCACCGTCTGCTCCCCCTCCGTCTCTTCCTGCTTCACCCCAGCCTCCTCCATCTTCTCCGGCGTCTGGGGCTTCTCTGCACACACAAACCATCGCTTTAGAACTGCCAGGCTTGGGAACGTTGGCCTTGGCTATGGAGAGAAAAGAGATGAACCTTGGCCATTGCTGGGTTCGGCGGGGGGCGAAGGTTCGGGGGGCTTTGAAAGAGGTCGCTCAAGGCGGTCCTCGGCCTCCTCGTTGCGCGGGCTCTCTCGTCGGCTGCGCTTCCTGTCCCGCTCCCGATCTCGAGAGCGCGACCGATCGTGCCGACTCAATCAAACCTCATCTTATTCTTCTCCAGTTCCAAAAGGAAGCCAATAGATCAGCTCCAGTGATATTGCCATGAAAAGAATGGGGAAGGGAGAGGAGAGGAAACCTACGACGTCGATCTCGATCTCGGTCCCTGTCCCGATCCCGGTCCCGTCGGTCCCGGTCTCGGTCCCTGTCTCCGCGGGAGGAGTGGTGGCGGTCTTTGTCCCGATCTCTGCGGCTTCTGTCTCGATCCCGCTCCCGGTCCCGTCTGTCTCGATCTCCTCGCTCTCGCCGGTCCCGATCTCCGTCTCTGCAAGAGAAGACTTGCCAATGCTGCAGTGCTGGCTGGAAGGAAGCAAACCGGGTCTTGCGATCGCGGTCTCGGCTGCGCTCTCGCTTCCGCTCCTCGTCCTTGGCGGCTGGGTCTTTGCTGGCCTTCTCCGGCTCCTTGTCCTTGGGCAAGCTGAGCTCCTTGGACTTCCGCCGTTCCTCGGCCTCCAGCCGACGAGCCTCCCGTTCCAGGCGCTCCTTCTCCCGCTTCGCTTCAACCTTCGCTGACCACTCCTCCACCGAAGCTCGAACCTCAACCAATTCTTTTTGCCCCTTCGCGGCAATATTCTCCAGCAATATTTGGACATGCTATGATTTTGAAGATAACCAATGGAATCCATAATAATATCTCGCAACAAACATTGACCAATTTAACCAAAATAGCTAAATTGGATTCAAGGATTTAAAATTCAAGGAATTGAAAATATAATTAATGGATTTAATTTAAGTGCAAAATGAAACGTGAAGTAGGTGGGTAGGATGGTGTAGGGTACCTTGGCAAAGCCGACGTGCTGTTTGCCAGTCATGTGGTCCTCGATGCGCTGGGGGGCGTCGCCGACGATGAGGAAGCAGCCGCAGACCATGCAGACCTCCATGGGCTTCGACGTGTCCGCCTCCTCCATGCCGATCATCATGTTCAGCGTCTTCCGCGCTGCTTCCCGCTCCGTTTTGTACCTACAATTCACTCAGCCATTACACACCATCAGTCAGTCTGAGCTCCCAGAAGTAATTGGCAAACCGATCAGCGACCCGAATGGCCTCCACACTCTCGTCCACTTTGCCCTCGGCGCCCAGGGCCTCGGCCTTGGCCAGGAACTCGTTGATCTTCTCCGTCAGCTCCGCCATCTTCTTCTCCAGCCGACCCTCGCTCGTCTCCACCTCCCCACCCTCTCCACCTCAATTCACCCTCTCCTCCACTCATACTTCCCAGGGAGAAGTGGGGAACCTTGGGTGAGTTTCAGCCTCTCCACGTGTCGGCGGATCTTCTTGTCCATGTCGCCCTGCATCTTCTGCAGGAAGCCGAGGAAGTCCTCCTCGTAGCCCACCCGCTCGAAGCGCGAGCTCGCCCGGTACTGCTGCTTCAGGCCGATGTCGTGGATCTTCGTACAAGCACCTGCAAAGAGTTCCCCCCCTACCACTCTCTCTCAATCTGATTGAGGGCTCTCTAGATCGAACCTAAGTCTGACTTGGTGTTGGTGAAGAGTTCATGGGGACAGTAGTCGACGAGGTAGTGCTTGCAGACCTCCCGGTCATCCCACCGCTGCTCCTGAAGATTGGGGCCAAAAATGAGGAGGAGAAACTAGGACTAGAAGAAATGTAGGTGGCCAACACAGACTTGCTCGCCGGGCAGAACGTTGCGGTTCTTGCCCATGAGCTCGTCCAGCTGGGCTGCCAGCGTGGACGTCATCTTCTCCCTCCCTATCACTCCGCCACTTCTTTCTATGTACTTCCAATTGCCCCTTGGCTAACAACTTCAAATGCTCCTAGTGCGGCAATCGATAAAATCAAAAACGCGCTTCACAATTCAACGAAGGAATACATCGCGAAAGATGCATGATACGAAATTGGAATGCAGATTGGATGCAGATGGGGATGGAGAGCGATAGGGAGCGGCAGGGGGCTGGACGATGTTGCTAGCCCCTCCTATTCCTGTTGGGATACGCCCTTCCTTTTAGGCGCGCTTTCAAACTAAACACTTTTCTTTTTCAATGAACAGATAGTCTAATTGATTTTATTTAATGCTTCTTCTAAGTGCAACCAGCAGGCGAAACATTTCTGGCAGCAGCTGCTTGTTTATATCCATGAAAAGCAATTGAGCAGTGCTGTTTGAAGGAGCGCCATTGAGGGAGTCCTGTTAGGTGAGAGGAGGCGGGGTGGTGAGTAGGTGGGGGTTGGGGAGGGGCTGGTGAGGGCGGGGCTGAGTGTCACCTGGACGCATCCTTGGAAGCCAGCCATCGTTGGCACTTCTTCATCCCACACTTCACACTCCAGACACACTCCACAACACAGCCCTTCCGCTCGGATGATCCCCGCCGCGCCTCTCTCCTTCGGCTGAGGCATGGACGAGCTGAGCTCCAGTTTTGAGGAGGGTTCCCGCTGCTCTCATTTGCCTGGCTAGATGGAAGCAGGACTGGGTTGACAGGCACTCCAGGCTTCGCCTCCCCTGAGGCCTCCCTCTCGAGCAGTTCTCATGGAGGTTAGTGACTGACGTTTGGAGGAGATTGCTTGCTTTTCGATTCAGTTATTTCGTTAACTAATCGTCCACTTTATTCAATTCTACAAGGCATAAAGTGGTAGAAATACATACAGAAATACAGAAATGCAGTGGTGTTTCCAATTAGGGTCCAGAACGTTTCACCGTTAAGCGGTGTTCTTTTCGAATAACATTTCCTTGATAGGGTCTTGAAATTTGATCGAGAGTCTTAAATGTGTAAACTATGAGTGTCGGAGACATTAAAAACGCTTGACAGGCGGGGGCGGGAGTGTGCGGGAGCGAGAGCTGGGCAAATGGCTGGAGCGAAAGCTGGGCAGATCCGAGGACGCCTGGTCCGGACGCACTGCCTCCGCCCTCCTCACCAAAGTAGCCCTCTTCGTCTCCTCACCCTTCTATCCCCCCATCCTCTTTCCTCCCTCAAGGAGCTGCTGGCCTCACTGCCCTCCGTCTTCCTGGACCTGAGCCATGCGGCCAAACTGCGCCTCCTCCTCGCCATCTTCCACACCCATCGCAACCAGCTCACTCAGGTTTGAAAGCCTCTGCTTGGGATATATTTGGATATAAGGAGGTATGAGTGGGGCTTGTCAGTGGGCTGATGAAGTGGAGTCGGTGGTGTCGCTGGCGGCCCAGGACACGGACGACTGGGTCTCCACAATCGCCGCCCTCCTCCGCAACATCACCACCACCGGTTCACCCTCCATACACCATCACTCCCCCATCCATCACTCTAGAGGTCTAAGAGCTGATTGTGAAGGTTGGCTGGGTTCTCAGGGACGCTGGCCCTGTCAGAGATGAGCGAGGCGTCAACCTCGGAGGAATGCGAGCGGCAGTTTGGCAAGACTCTGCGCGAGCTGCAGCGATTGCGTTGCTTCCCTTTTCCAGGCTTCCAAGAGCTCTAATGAGGCCTAGCTGTAGGCTGGGAGGAGTGGGGAGTGGTGCCGGTGGAGGCGGGGCTGCTGGGGCAGACAGCACTGAGCGAGGCCTACGGAGGTCTCCCGCCGCGTCACAAACACTTCGCCGCCACCCGACGCCCCAAATCCGCCACCACCCGAGCTGAGCTCCTCACCAAATGTTCCCCTTTGCCTTTTCAACCCCCCTCGCTTCTGTTTCGTTGATGCACTGCTTTTATGCTGCAGTTTGATTTGATAATTTATCTAATAAGCTAATCGCAGTGTTTGATCTGATTAGTAGTAGAAAGTACTAAAGAACTGCAGCAAAGGAGCAGGCAGCGAACGCGAGCAAGCTGAAGGCATCCGGCTACCTCTCCTCCGTGCTCCCCATCAGAGCGCGCAACACGGCCCGCAAGATGGACAACACCGGTCAGTCATCCACTTCCTTATCCCATTCTCATTCCAACAGTCTTCTCCCTCTCAGCCCCGCTGAAAGGCATCCCCACTGCCAATCCGCTGAAAGCCTCGGGCGGTTTCCGGGACACCAACTTCGCCAGGCCGTCGCCCTCCGCCACCGCTGTCAACAAGGCCGGCGGAGCCAAGGTTTCTCACAGGCCACCTTAAGGAGGCCAAGGGTGGGAGGAAAAAAGGGGCTGCAGTTGATCGAGATTGCGGAGACGCCGCAGATGCTGAAGCGGAAGCGAAAGGAAGCTGAAGCGGAGCAGAAAGAGGCGAAGCGGAAGGAGCGCGAGGAGGCACGCGTCAGAGCTGCTGTTGGCCTCTTTTATCCTCTCTTCCTTGGCACCTTGGAAGGGCTAACTGATGTTAGAGGAAGAGATAGGGGTAGAAGATGAGATGTAGTGGGAGGAGGAAGAAGATTGGATTGGAGGAGGAGAAGGAGGCGCGTAAGGCGGAGGCGGCGGCGCGGGCGGAGGAAAGGAAAGCGGCCATGGAAAGAGAGCGCGCTGAACGAGCCGCCTCCAACAAGGCCTCTCAGGTAGTTCCACCTGTCACCACCCCATTGCCTAAAGCAAAATGTCTAAAAATCGATACGGAAAAGTCTGGATGTCAATGCAGACTTCATGAAATATCTAAGAATATGGTTGATGGCAAGATAGCAATGAACCTGGTTTTCAGCTGGCAAAGGAAGGAAATAAAATGGAGGAGGAAACTCCGGAAAGCCTTCCCACCACTTCCACTCCTACCGCCCCTGCCATTCCCACTTATGCCGCTGCAGCTCTTGGCCTTCCCTCCCAGGTTTTTCCACTCAGCTCTCTGATGCTTCAAACGTTTTTCAAATTAACACTGTAGGATGTATGTCCAATGGTGGCATTGGGCTGTGCTCTAATGAAATTATAGTTACTATAGTTGCTAATTCAATTGATAGTTTCTATTTCATTTGAAATTTACTGGAAAGATGCAGGGTAGGATAAATGCAAATGAATTTGTGCAGGTGGGTGATAGCCAGCATATGAGCATGGCCAGCCGGCCTGCATACTTGCCGCCAGAGGTTCCGTCCTATGCTGCTCCAATTGCACAGCAACCATCCAGCCTTCCTTCATCAGCTAGGGTAACCACTTCACTTCATAACTCCGCTTCCTCTTTTCAGCTGACGAAGAATGCATTTGAGCAGGAAAAAAGAAGATATGAAGCAGATGAGAAGAAAAATGGTTTGCAGAGCAGTTACTACATTCCAGCCTATCCGTCCAATCCTCCACCACCGCAGCCGTCCTATGCCCAGCAGCAACCGCCGCCCTACGCTCCCATCAGCAGACCAGCTCCTCTACAGCAGCCTCCCGCCAACACACAACCTCCCTCCTCCAGCCAACAGTCTGCTGTTCCCTCTACACCTGCCCAAGCCTCGCCCCAGCGCAAATACACCATCTCGGTTCCTATCCGTCCAATCCTCCACCACCGCAGCCGTCCTATGCCCAGCAGCAACCGCCGCCCTACGCTCCCATCAGCAGACCAGCTCCTCTACAGCAGCCTCCCGCCAACACACAACCTCCCTCCTCCAGCCAACAGTCTGCTGTTCCCTCTACACCTGCCCAAGCCTCGCCCCAGCGCAAATACACCATCTCGGTTCCTATCCGTCCAATCCTCCACCACCGCAGCCGTCCTATGCCCAGCAGCAACCGCCGCCCTACGCTCCCATCAGCAGACCAGCTCCTCTACAGCAGCCTCCCGCCAACACACAACCTCCCTCCTCCAGCCAACAGTCTGCTGTTCCCTCTACACCTGCCCAAGCCTCGCCCCAGCGCAAATACACCATCTCGGTTCCTATCCGTCCAATCCTCCACCACCGCAGCCGTCCTATGCCCAGCAGCAACCGCCGCCCTACGCTCCCATCAGCAGACCAGCTCCTCTACAGCAGCCTCCCGCCAACACACAACCTCCCTCCTCCAGCCAACAGTCTGCTGTTCCCTCTACACCTGCCCAAGCCTCGCCCCAGCGCAAATACAACATCTCGGTTCCTGCTCCAATCACTTCTAATTTCTATGCCTGAACTCCAGAGTTTAGGTTAAATTTGAGTGCAATGTGATGTGTTTGCAGAAAGAGGTGATGCAAGAGGCGCAGGAGATGTTCCGCACGGCCAACATGCTGAGTCGACCGGAGAAGGCGCTCATTCTCGGCTTCATGGCTGGCAACATGGGTAGGCTCCAGCTCTGCTCTCCGATTGCTGGCTTTGAAGCAGTGCTTTGAAGAGAACCCGTGCCCACAGATGGGCAACATCCTTACCGTCCGCCTCTCTGAACTGCGCGAGGCCCTGCCGTTGGAGAACGGCCAACTCGGTCCGCCCATAATCAATTTCCGATAATCTATTTATTTATCTCCACATGAGGATCTATTTGACTATATCCGCTTGACTATTAGAAATGTGATTAAAGAATACTTTTGAAACGTGCTAAATCAGTAAAGAAATAAGGTATCTTTGCAGGGGAAAAATTGACGGAGACTTTCTTCCAAATGAACTACGCGAGCGGGGAATGGAAACGACTGCAGAAAGTCCGCCACCTTGTGCCCAACACCCCGCCCATATGATTTCAGCGATTCTCTCAGCCTGCCTCAGACATGTTTGCCAATTTATTCTATTCGGCGCTTTCTCTTTTAGCTGCAGTGTATAACCACAGTTTCACTGTACAGTGGTGTGGCGTTGTGACTTTTCATTTCGGGTCGCTAGACTGCGTTCACAGATGCTTTTCCTTTCTGCCTTCCTTGAAGCAGTATTTCTCTGAATTTAACCTCCTAGAAACGCCAGAAAAATTTGAAAGCGGTGAAACAAAGGCAAAGTAGCGGCAAAGCAAGAGTTCAAAATGGCGCGCATTACAAGCTCCTAACTGGTTGGGGAGAAGAGGCAGCGGTAATGGCCGCGCGAGTATTCCCCATGGCCTGCCTACGCAATGCATTCGTATTCTTCTTACATCCCAGATTCATGTTTCTAGCATGAATAGGGTCAATTCAGTCCTGTTTGAAATCAACTACAGTTATTTGCAGGCTCAATGTCAGTATTTTCTGGGTTTTTTTGCCGTTGGAAACTTTGATACCTTGTAGCATCGACTACACATTTGAGAATTTATATAATACTTTAATCCATCGTCCAGGTTTGCAGCTGCAGTGCTGAATCTTAACGGCAGATAGAAGAGAAAAAGGGGAAAAAATCAGTCGAAGAGCGGGTGAAGAGAATCTGGTGAGGAAATATGGCGGACCAGGTGGCCCGTGATCTGCAGTATGAATACCGCCAGGTTTTTTCCTTCCTTCCTTCTCCTTTGTTGTTGAGGGGAAAGAGAGCTGGTTGGATTGCCAGAACTCCAACCTGGTGCTGCAAGTGGACCACAACCTGATCGATCTGCGACGGAAGGATGAGCCAACAGGGGAGGTCATGTCCCTCACCTTCGACAGACGCCGCGGCACGAAGATGGGCGACAAGTTCCAGCGCTCCAGGGCCCCTGTGGAGACCAAAAAGAAGTCCCATCTTCTGCCCTCTTCGCCCTTTCAGTGGACTAAGTGTGGGGTGCAGGAAGAAGGGAAGTGGAGCGAAGAAGGTGTCCTCTGGGGCCGGTGTCCTGGCCCCGTCGGGAGAGGACATGGACGTGGGCATCTACAAGCCACGCACTGCCGAGACCAAGCAGACCTACGAAGTCATCCTCGCCTTCATACAGGACGCCCTTGGAGATCAGGTTTCCCTTCTTTACTTCCACTGCCAGACGCCCATCGACCAGCTAACCTCCAACACTTTTTACATGCAGTCAATGAAACATCAGTAAGTGGTGATTTGGATAGGAAGGGATGATTGCAGCCGCGGGACATTCTGTGCGGGGCAGCGGACGAGGTGCTGGCGGTGCTGAAGTCGGAGAAGGTGAAGGAGAAGCGGGGCGAGGTAACCGCTCTCCTGGGCACCCTGGCCGACGAGCGCTACGCTCTCCTTGTCAACCTCGGCAAGAAGATCACCGATTTCAGGTCCTCATCTTCCTTCAAACCCCTCTCAGCCACCACCCCATCCAACCTTCGAACCCTTGGCAGTTTGCCGGAGGACAAGAAGAGCGCAGCGGAGCAGGAGGAGCTGGACGAGACCTACGGCGTCAATGTGCAGTTCGAGGACTCTGATGAGGAGGTGGGGAGCCTTAGATTTTACCCTGTCTTTCGATTGAGGGGGTATTGATTGAAGAATGAGGAGGACGTAGTGGACGAGGTTGGCGAGGAGTCGGAAGGAGAGCGCAGCGATGAGGGCGGCGTTGAGGCGGAGTGGGACGGTTGGGCTTTATTTTGCATCTGTCTGCTTGTGTTCCATCTGATGGAGTAATGGGTTGAGCGGAGATCAAGGGGGCGGACCGGGACTCGGACGAGGAGGATGGGAGTGGGCGGAAGAAGCGGGGCCTGAACCCGCGAGAGGTGGACGCCTACTGGCTCCAGCGCAACCTCGCCAAGCACTACTCAGACTCCATCGCGGCCCAGACCAAGGCCAAGGAGGTCTTGGAAATCCTCAAGGTCCTTTCCTATTCTAATTTACAATAGCCCACTTGCACCCACTGAATTCAAAACGAATCATTGACACAAATTCTTCATATGCAAATTTCTACGAAATATGATGTTTCAACTGGCTAATATGGTTCAGTTGGACTCTTTTCTGTTCAATAGGACGCCGCTGTTGTTTCGTAATTTGCTTGATTGCTTCACTGCTTGATTTGTTCTGTTTGCTCACAAAGTCACAGCTAATCTTCTTCTGGCGCTTCATGAGTCAGCTAGGTTGGCTTGAATGGGCTGTCATCCTTCCAAATCTATGACAGGCTGATGGGGTGAACCCCCCCCCCAAGCGATACACCCCCCCACCCAATGGGGTTTCGCCCACCCCCCAAGGGTTACACCCTCCCCCCAAGGGTTACACCCACCCCCCAAGAGATACACCCCCCCCAAAGGGTACTATATTGAAAAAAATTTTATTAGCTTAAAATACTCTTCTGTATATATCTCGAAATTTAAACTCAAGGAATTTTTATATAAACAACTATATACCTACTTTTTTCTGAAAAATAGTTAGTCTATACCGGATGGCGGGCGCATGCCTACCAGGAGTAGGGGCTTGTCCCCTAAAAGGAGTACCTTTCAAGATTCCAACTCAAAAGCTTAGACGCATGCTCGTCCTCGACGAGGTCATGACTGTGGCAGTACCTACTAGTTGATCATATTATATTAGGTACTGCCACAGTCATGACCTCGTCGAGGACGAGCATGCGTCTAAGCCCTTCAGTTGGAATCTTGAAAGGTACTCCTTTTAGGGGACAAGCCCCTACTCCTGGTAGGCATACGCCCGCCATCCGGTATAGACTAACTATTTTTCAAAAAAAAGTAGGTATATAGTTGTTTATATAAAAATTCCTTGAGTTTAAATTTCGAGATATATACAGAAGAGTATTTTAAGCTAATAAAATTTTTTTCAATATAGTACCCTTTGGGGGGGGGTGTATCTCTTGGGGGGAGGGTGGATCTCTACGGGGGGGGGTGTATCTTTGGGGGGGGGGGTGTAACCTTTGGGGGGGGGGGGGGGTTCACCCCATCAGCCCTATGACAAAGAGATACAAAGCAGAGGTTGGGCTGTTGCAGGAGGCAAGCGATGATCGAGACTGCGAGAATCGTCTGGTTCTCCTTCTAGGCTTCGATGCATTTGACCTCATCCGCACTCTCCGCACCCATCGTCAGATGATCCTACACTGCACACTCCTTGCTCAGGTTCATTCCATCTTCCTTCCTCCTCCGTCAGAGTGGAATGGGAGTCATTCTTGTGCAGGCGCAATCGGAGGAGGAGCGGGCAGGGCTGGAGCAGCGGATGATGGAGTCTGGCCCGGAACTCGCCGCCATCCTCAAGCAGTTGCGGGAAGCTGAGAATGAGGACACCGTCGAGAAGGTTTCAATCCATCACTCCCATCACATCTAGGGCAAACTGAGCCTTAAAAATTAGCCAAATTTCAAAAGCTCCATTGACTGATACGATTCCGAAAGACAAATAGAAGGAGCAGATTATTTGAATGAGGCCTGAGTGTGGGTTTGCAGGAAGCAGGGAAGCGAGCAAAGGTACGTGCCTCGAAACGGGAGGCAGAGGCCTCGCGCTCAGCCCCCGCCAACCTGGCAGAGGACGCCGGCGGTTGAGCCTTCTTCCAGCCATCACTGAGAGCTTTGGCTGAGGCCGTAGAGTTTGAAGGATGGCTGGCCGCTCGACAGCAGCTGGACCTGGAAGACCTCAGCTTCCACCAGGGCTCTCATCTCATGGCCAACAAGCGCTGCCAGCTGCCCGACGGCAGCTTCCGCAAGGCTGCCAAGGGCTACGAGGAGGTTCACGTACCCGCCCTCAAGCCCAAGCCCTTCGGCCCTGATGAGGTACTCCTTTTCTCTTTTTCCTGTTAGTTACTATCTGGTGATCATGTCTATTAGTTTGTCCAGACAATGACCTTGAAATACGAAACATCAGCTCGACAACAGCTGGCAATCATGGCAGACTCTGATCCATGAATGTTGCAGAAGCTGATCAAGATAGAGGAGCTGCCGAAGTTCGCGCAGCCGGCCTTCGACGGCTTCCGCAGCCTCAATCGCATCCAGTCCAAGATCTGCAAGGCTCCACTTTTTCCACACTTCTCTTTCAATACTGGAGATAAAAGCCGAAGCATTTTCAGAAGGCTCTGGAGGAGGATGCCAATCTGCTGGTCTGCGCTCCAACAGGGGCGGGCAAGACGAATGTGGCGCTGCTGACAATACTGCGAGAAGTCTCCAAGCACACCAACCCCGACGGAACCATCAACGCCGACGAGTTCAAGTGCATCTACGTCGCGCCCATGCGATCGCTTTGCTCCGTTCACCCTTCTTGGCCTTTTTGAGCAGGGGTAGGAAGGGGTTGGGGATGTTTTGCAGGAGATGGTGGGTAGCTTCTCGAAGCGTCTGGAGGCGTACAAGCTGAAGGTGGGAGAGCTAACGGGCGACGCTCAGATGAGCAAGGAGCAGATCATGGAGACGCAGATCATCGTCTGCACGCCCGAGAAGTACGATGTCATCACCCGCAAAGGTTCACCTTCTTCTCATTTATTAGAATTATATTAGAATTTATTGGACATTTGAAATTGCCCATATTTGAAAAAATGTAAGTTGGGTATTATTCCACTAGATTACTCAGACGTAAGAACCATCGGCTTTGATATCATTGGCTCAGACCAAATAGGAAAGTGAAACATCAGCATTGGAGGTGGTGAGCGAACGTACACACAGCTGGTCCGTCTGGTCATCTTCGACGAGATCCACCTCCTGCACGACGATCGAGGTGATTGATGAAAAAAAGTTAAGGGTTGGAGAAACTGTGGATGATTTGAGGCCCGGTGCTGGAGGCTTTGGTGGCGCGTCTGATCCGGGGCAAGGAGAGCTCGCAGGAGGAGGTGCGGCTGGTGGGACTCTCCGCCACGCTGCCCAACTACGAGGACGTGGCCACCTTCCTCCGCGTGGAGCAGTCCGGCCTCTTCTACTTCGACAACTCCTACCGCCCCGTCCCCCTCGAGCAGCACTACGTCGGCATCTCCGAGAAGAAGGCCCTCAAGCGATTCCAGGTTCTCTTATTTCACCCTCCTCACAACCTCACATCTTTTGCCCCCATTCCTTCGACTTGAAGCGACAGAATTGTTCAGTGACAGTGAGTTGATTGGTGTTTACAGGCAGCGACGGAGGTGGTGTACGACAAGGTGATGGAGACGGCGGGGAAGGCCCAGGTCCTCGTCTTCGTCCACTCTCGTAAAGAGACCGGCAAAACCTGCCGCGCCCTTCGCGACGCCTGTCTGGAGCGGTTGCCCATCTTTCCAATTCTGAGGCTTGAAGAAAGAGAATATGGGGTTTCAGCGATACTCTGAGCTACTTCCTGAAAGAAGGCAGTGCATCGACTGAGATCCTGCGCACAGAAGCGGAGCAGGTGAAGAACCCGGAGCTTCGCGACCTTCTCCCCTACGGCTTCGCCATCCATCACGCTGGCATGACTCGGTTTCATTTATTAGCACTTTCCGCCCACGAGCCTGATGTTTCACCAATGAATAATTATGAAGCTTTTCGGCTGGCTAGTTAATACTTTCGTACGCTTTCTGATGAGAAAGGAATTAATTGTAGAGTGGATCGAACGCTGGTGGAGGATCTGTTCGCGGATCGGCACATCCAAGTTCTGGTGTCCACGGCGACGCTGGCCTGGGGCGTCAACCTCCCCGCATCCGTCGTCATCATTAAGGGCACCCAGGTCTACAACCCAGAGAAAGGAAGGTATATCTACCACTCCATTCCACCTTTCCCTCTCCCATAGAAAGATGGCGATGCAATGCAGATGGGTGGAGCTGGGCGCTTTGGACGTGATGCAGATGCTGGGTCGCGCCGGCCGCCCCCAGTACGACACCAAGGGCAACGGCATCCTCATCACCAACCACAGCGAGCTACAGTACTACCTCAGGTTCATTCCCCTTTCCTTTAAACTTCGTCCTTGACAGCATTCAAAAATCAATATTTCCATACAGCTCTGATTCTAGAAGATGCAAGCTAGGATGCTGGGCATTTGCAGTCTGATGAACCAGCAGCTGCCGATCGAGAGTCAGATGGTGGCCAGACTCCCCGACTGCCTCAACGCCGAGATCGTACTGGGCACCGTCAACAATGTCAAAGTACCCTCTACTTTGGTCCTAGCCATTTGCGGGGCTCAAGTGGGGCCGGCATTTGAGGAGGCGATGGAGTGGCTGGTGTACACGTACCTATACGTTCGCATGCTTCGCTCGCCCACTCTCTACGGCATCCCTCACGACACACTCAAGTCCGACCCGCTTCTGGAGGGGCGACGAGGTCCGAATGCTTGTACCGAATATGATGTGAAAAATGGGCTAACAGGTGATCTGGTGCACACAGCGGCGAATCTGCTGGACAAAACGCACCTCATCAAATACGATAAAAAGAGCGGCAACTTCCAGGTCAATCTTCAACTCTTGCCCAGCCTAGGACTCAGAAATTACTTGAAATGATACCAGGTGACAGAGCTGGGTCGCATCGCCTCGCACTACTACGTGAGCAACGAGAGCATGCTTACCTACAATCACCTCCTCAAGCCCACGCTCAGCGAGATCGAACTCTTCCGTGTCTTCAGCCTCAGCACCGAGTTCAAGCACATTCAGGTTCACCTTCTTATATTTCTGATACAACAACCTTACCGAAAGCCAATTAAAAATTTCAGTAACTATGAAACTTTGATTATTTTGTGAAACATCAAACTCCGGGGAAGAAATAGAACTTGGAATGCCAGGTGCGAGAGGAGGAGAAGCTGGAGCTGGTGAAGTTGGCGGAGCGAGTGCCGATCCCCATCAAAGAGTCCCTGGAAGAGCCTTCGGCCAAGGCCAACGTCCTCCTACAGGCACCTCTCCTCAGCCTATACCCCCGCCTCCTCAACCCCTCAGCTGATCCCTTCTGCAGGCGTACATCTCGCAGCTGAAGCTGGAGGGATTCGCGCTGCAGTCGGACATGGTGTTCATCAGCCAGAGCGCAGGCCGCCTCATGCGCGCCCTCTTCGAGATCGTCCTCTGGCGCGGCTGGGCTCAGCTCGCCGCCAAAACCCTCGCTCTCTGCAAAATGGTCGACAAACGACAGGTTTCCCTACCACTTCCTACCCTTCCTACTCAACATGAAGCCCTAGAGGAGATGGGAGAAGGCAAGAATTGGATTGTCAGTGGGCATCGATGTCGCCGCTGCGTCAGTTCCGGAAGATCCCCGAGGTGGTGATTCGTAAGATGGAGAAGAAGAACTTCCCCTTCGACCGCCTCTACGACCTGGGCCCCGCTGAGCTTGGTTGCTTTTTTCCCTTCACCCTCCACTCTGCACTTCCTCTTCACCCTCCACTATGATGCCTCAGGTGAGCTGATCCGTGAGCCGAAGATGGGCCGCCCGCTGCACAAATACGTCCACCAGTTCCCCAAGCTGGAGCTCACCACCCACATCCAGCCCATCACCCGCTCCACCCTACGCGTGGAACTCACCATCACACCCGATTTCCAGTGGGACGACAAGGTTTTTTCCATTCACCCGATTTCCTTCCCTTGCACACTCTGTTCCTATTTGTTGGTGCATGGGAACAGCGAAGGCTTCTGGGTCTTCGTGGAGGACGTCGACTGCGAAGTCATCCTGCATCACGAATATTTCCTCCTCAAAAAGTTGTTTCTTTTAGCTCATGACATTATCAAATTGGATTTTTATTATCGGCACTTCAAGTTTGGCATGAAACATAAATTTGCTGGGTAGACTAAATCAAGGCGGTTGGCAGGAAATTTGCGGAGGACGAGCACGTGATCAAGTTCTTCGTGCCCGTCTTCGAACCTCTGCCGCCCATGTAATCACTACCGGCTCATAATGCAGCCAATTTTTTACCTTCTCTCATTTGCAGGTACTTCATTCGCGTCATCAGCGACAAATGGCTCGGTTAATCTCCTGCGATGAATGCCAGATAGTAGATTCTAATACTTCCTGGATGCAGGAGCGGAGACGTCGCTGCCGGTGAGCTTCCGGCACCTGATCCTGCCCGAGAAGTACCCGCCACCCACCGAACTGCTGGACCTTCAACCCCTGCCCCTCACCGCCCTCAACAATCGCACCCACCAGGCATTCTTCGCTCACAAGAACCTCAGTCTCTTCAATCCCATCCAGACTCAAGGTTCACTCTCTTTTCTTGTCCCTGTCCAGCTTAATTCGACTGGCGCTAAAAATGTTGCGCGTCACGGCTTTTACGATGTTTCAATTTTTGAAGGCTCCAAATTGAATTCATCTTCTGTAATGTTTCACACTTATAGCTAGCTGTGACAACTGTGATAGCTTTGACCATACTTGGCATTTTGTAGTGTTCCGAACGCTGTACGAGTCGGAAGAGAATGTGGTGGTGTGCGCGCCGACGGGCTCGGGGAAGACGGTGTGCGCGGAGTTGGCTCTGCTTCGCCTCTTCGCCAACAACCCAGACGCTAAGGCTGTCTTTGTCTCTCCTCGACAGGACCTCGCCGATGCTGCCTATGCTGATTGGAACCCCAGGTTTTCACTTGCACCACCTGCCTTATTCATCCACTGATCTACAGTGCATTGCTGATTGAGGTTCGGCGGTCAGCTGGGGAAGAAGGTGGTCAACCTGACGGGCGAAACGGGCACTGACCTCAAGCTTCTCGCTAAAGGTTCTCGTTCACTCTTTCCTGGTACAAGCTAAGTGGGGCCAAACATTACTCTAGGCAGCTGTGGATGAAGAACTACTAGAGTATATTCACTGATACAGGCAATCTGGTGATCTCGACACCAGAGAAATGGGACGTGCTGAGCCGGCGGTGGAAGCAGCGGAAGAACGTGCAGGCCGTCCAGCTCTTCATCCTCGACGAGCTCCACATGATCGGCGGCGAGGATGGGGTTCTCTTTCTTTCTCTTCCTCTTTCCTCTCCTCTCTACCGTCAACCTCCTCCTCTCTCCCTCTCCAGCTCAGACAGAAATGGTGTCTGCAGCCGGTGCTGGAGGTAGTGGCGTCCCGGATGCGCTACATGGCCAGCCACCTGGAGCGCGGCCTCCGCATCGTCGGACTAGGCGCCAGCCTCGCCAACGCCCGCGACGTCGGCGGCTGGCTCGGGGCTTCTGCTGCCGCCACTTTCAACTTCCACCCCAACACCCGGCCTGTACCGCTCGAGCTCTATATCCAGGTTCACAGTATTGATCTAAATACAAATTCCACTTAAATTTAGTCAAAGCCTATATTTTGCCTAACAAATGCAATTGACCACTCAGAAGCGCAGACGGTATCGTCATGTCGCAATTAGAGTCTAAGCATATCATCACGGTGGTGTCTTAAAATTATTAGCCCATCCACTATATTATCTCACTGAAACATCAGGCTACTGGTTCCCACGACTCAATGGTCATATTTGTTGAAATCCTTTTAGTTCACGGTTAAATCTCTAAAATTGAGCTATTATAAATGAACATAACATTACTAATACAGCTAATCGACCTCTAATTCTACTTTATTTTTCAGCATTATTCAAAGTGATACATTTTATCATGTCTGATCGCATTCTCAATGGCCACTCAGTTTCGCAGACGTTCTCGTCACTTCGCAATAAGAGACTTAGTTCTGTCATCATAGTGGACGGAAAACCATTGTGATTTGTGTAATACGAAGCTCGACTGAAACATCTGACCCCTGAGTAACCAACTCCCAAGGTCGCAAATTGAAATGAGGTGGCGCTATGCGCTATCCTGCATCACTCTCCATCCTTTGATGGCTGTAAAAAGCAAAGAAGGTGGCATAATGCAGGGCTTCAACATCTCGCACACGGCGACGAGACTGGCGGCCATGTCGAAGCCATGCTACCAGGCCATCCTGCGACACGCCGGCGTTCTCCGCCCCAAACCCGCCATCGTCTGCGTTCCCAATCGCAAGCAGGTTCCCTCTTCCATTCCTCATCCGCTCCAGTCCTTCATGATGCGCTCTGTCTTAGACGCGGCTGACGGCCATCGACCTGCTGACCTTCGCGGCCGGGGACTCTGCTCCCAATCGTTTCCTCCACCTACCGCCCGATGATCAGGCCAGTTTTTCTGTCTATCCATGCAGAGAGGTGCAATAAGCCTGGCTTTGTTGGAGGACCTGAAGTCGGCGCTGGAGGGAATCAAGGATGCGACGTTGAAGGAGACGCTGGCCTCTGGCGTCGGCTACATCCACGAGGGCCTCACAGAGTCTGAGAAACGCATCGTTGAAAGCCTCTTCAACGCCGACGCTATTCAGGTCAATCTTCTCACTGACCAGCCCTATCTTTCCTTTTGGTGTGAGGCAGGAAATGGAAGGTTGACTAAGTGAAGGTGTATTTGACAGGTGGTGGTGGTGAGTCGATCGCTGGCGTTCAGTCTGCGCCTGCAAGCCTACCTGGTCGTGGTGATGGACACGCAGGCCTACAACGGCAAGCTCCATGCCTACGAAGACTTCCCCATCACCGACGTCATTCAGGTCTGCCTTTACTATGAAAAACAGTCTCTCTAGTATATAAGCGACTATACACATTAGCTCTTGACTATATTACATTAGTTTTATTAGCGATTCGATCCCCCTAAAGCAAGAAACGTGAGGGGAGGGAGTTTGCTTTGAGATGGTGGGCCGTGCGAATCGGGCAGGGAAGGACGACGATGCTCGCTGCGTCCTCATGTGCCAGGCCTCCAAGAAGGACCTCTTCAAGAAGTTCCTCTACGAGCCTCTCCCAGTGGAGAGCCATCTCGACCACTGCCTCCACGACCATTTCAATGCCGAGGTTCACAGCTCCAGTCTCCTCGCCTGCCAACACCTGAGAAGGGGTTGAGGTGGTGACGAAGACGATCGAGAACAAGCAGGAGGCCATCGACTACCTCACCTGGACCTTCCTCTACCGCCGCATGACTCAGAATCCCAACTACTACAACCTCCAGGTACACACCTGCTTTGCCCCTGGCTAAGAGGCAAAGAGGGGTTGTTTGAGGGTGTTTCGCACCGGCACTTGTCGGATCACCTCTCGGACTTGGTGGAGTCTACGCTGGCGGACCTGGAAAACAGCAAGTGCATGACGGTCGTGGACGACATGGACACCAACCCCCTCAACCTCGGCATGATCGCCGCCTACTACTACATCAACTACACCACCATCGGTACCCCTCCATTCTTTTCATTCCCTTTTCATTCTCTTCTGCCCCATCATCGCGAGATGCCCAGAAAGTGGGACTTGATTGCAGAGCTGTTCAGCATGTCCCTGTCTGCCAAGACGAAGCTGAAGGGGCTGCTGGAGATTATCAGCTCCGCCTCTGAGTTCGCCTCGCTTCCAATCCGCCACCGTGAGGACGCCATCCTTCGACAGCTCGCCTCCAAGCTTCCCAACAAGCCACATCAGCCCAAATTCACCGACCCCCACGTCAAGGTTGGCCCCTATCCAGCTCACAACTTAGCCTATCTATTTCTCAAGACTACCATCTCTGTTCCCAAGACAACTTAACGAAGTGCTCCTCCAATTTTACCGAAAGCGAAACAGAGATTCGCTGGTGATTTGAGGTGAATCTGCTGCTGCAAGCGCACCTGAGCCGGATGGAGCTGCCGGCGGAGTTGGGCGGGGACTGCGAGATGGTGGTGGGGCGAGCGGTGCGTCTGGTGGCCGCCTGCGTGGATGTCCTCTCCTCCAACGGATGGCTAAGCCCCGCCCTCGCCGCCATGGAGCTCGCCCAGATGCTCACCCAGGCCATGTGGGCCAAGGACTCCTATCTCAAACAGCTTCCCCACTTCACGCCCGACATCATCGCCCGCTGTACACACAAGGTCACCACACATGTCCTTCATCTTTCAAAATTGGACTCTCCTCTTGCCTGAAAGAAATAGGACAATGGTATCTATTGACATAATGGAAAGTGTGTTGCAGAAGGTGGAGGCGGTGTTCGACGTGATGGAGCTGGAGGACGAGGAGCGGAACGAGCTGCTGAAGCTGTCGGAGGCGCAGCTGGCGGACGTGGCGCGCTTCTGCAACCGCTACCCCAACATCGAGCTCGTCTACGACGTGGAGAACAAGGACGCCGTCAACAGCGGCGAACTCGTCGTCGTCAACGTCGGCCTCGAGCGAGAGGAGGAGGTCAGGCAGGAGGCCAGGATGATGGGATGGAAGAGGGAAATGATGGTTGCAGGTGGCAGGGCCAGTGATGGCGCCGTTCTTCCCCGGCAAGCGGGAGGAGGGCTGGTGGGTGGTGATCGGAGAGCCGAAGGCCAACGCCCTCATCTCCATCAAACGCCTCACCCTCGCCCACAAGTCCAAGCTCAAGCTCGACTTTGTCGCGCCCTCTCCGGGAAAGTACGCTTTTTTACTGCCACGCACTTCTCTTTCACCTCCATTCACATTGATGAATGGGTGGGGATGCCAAAAGTGGCAGGGAGAAGAGTAACTGGGGGTTTGCAGGCATGAGTACACGCTGTTCTTCATGTCGGACGCGTACATGGGCTGCGACCAGGAGTACAAGTTCAGCCTCGTCGTGGGCGACCCCGACGGACCCTCCAAGAAGCGCCGTCGTGATGATGACTGATTCCTTTTCTTCATTCATAAATTTTTCTACCTTTACGGCTTTGTAATCATTGTTGTCATCTATTGTGTAGCAATGCAGATAAGATTGTGAACATCTTCGATTTTGTTCCGATGTTGGTTACGAAAATTGTAATTTAGTTCCAAAGCTCACATCAAGAAAAAATGTGAACATAAATTTATAGCTGGATCAAGCGTACAACAAATTGGCAAGAATGGAAGTCACACTTCCTAAAGCAATGTTCATCCTAGACGGGGCAGGTTTTACCAAAAAGAGCAAATACAACAAAACTTGCCGGCTAAACCTACAAAAAGAACTAAAAATGCCGCCAAAGACAAATTCAATAGAAACCCGATTTATCAGCAAAAACATTTAGTGTTTGTAAAAAACAGGGGGCACTAAAGGCTTCTGCATTGGCTTGGCTGGGGGCTGGGGGTCTTCCGGCTCGTCCTCCTGCACCTCCGACTCCGCATTGGCCAACGCCATCAGCTCTCCCGCCTTCTCCTCCTCCAATCCCACCGACCGCTTCACCCGACGCTTCCCAGTCTCTGCCGCTGCCGCTCGTACCACCGGCGCTCTGGCTCTCACCGGCTTCGCAGCCGCCTTCTTCTCGGCAGGCTTGGGCGGGGCTGCTTTTGCTTGGGCAGCTTTTGCTGGGGCAACTTTTGCTGGGGCGGCTTTTGCTGGAGCTGCTTTTGCTGGGGCTGCCTTTGCTGGGGCAGCTTTTGCTGGGGCTGCTTTTACTGGAGCTGCTTTTGCTGGGGCTGCTTGGACTGCCAGATTAGCTGGTGGCAGATTCTGGAGGCTGCGTTGGCGCCGCTCCTCGCGTCGTTTCCTGCGCACCTCCACCGGCTCCAGAGGGGGCGGAAGCTTGGCCTCTGCTTTCGGGGCCTTGGGCTCCGCCTTCTTCACCACTTTATGGCTCTCCGCCATCTTCTGCTTGGCGATGGTCTCCAGGGACTTCTTCTCCTTCTTCTTGGCGGCAGCCTTGGCCAGCTCCTGGTGCTGCTGTTTGGCGGCATCAACGGCCTCCTTTTTGCGCTCCACAGCCGCCAGCTTCTCTTTGTGGTGCTTGCGGATCTCGTCCTTCAGGGCGTCAATCTTGGCCTGGACTTGGGGCGCTTTGGCTTTTCTGGCCGGCTCCTCCTCCTCCTCCGCGTCCTCCGCCTTCTGTAAAGCAGCTCTTTTGCGCAGGCCGCGACCCGGTGGCACTCTTCTGGGTGCTGGCGGCTCCACCTTCTCCTCCTCGTAATCGTACTCCTCCGCCACTCCTGTCTCAGCGTCAGCGTCCGGCCGGCCTCCAATTCATCTCTAGTGCCAGCATCAGTTTTTGCTGAACGACAAATAATCTTCTTTAGGGTAACTACTGGAGATGAACCGACAATACTTAACGAAAGCCAAAAATGACACCTGACTTTCATTGCCATACTGATCAGTTGGATCAAATGAAGAAAGAAAGAACCTAAGGCAAAGCGGAGTCTCGGGGGCCCAAATCGGCTGAGCAGAATGGCGGAAATGACGATGAGGGAGGTGAGGAGAAGGGCTTCGCGTATGCGATACGGCACCGCCCGCCCATAGCGCTTGAGCGCGAGCATTTTTGTGAAATTGTCGTGAAATGCTGATCCTCCCTCCATCTACACTGCCTCTGCGGACAGAGGGATTAGTGGGCACATGTGCTGCGGGCTTTTGCGCCGCTGTTGTGTTCAATCCTTCTCAGGGTGGTGGGCTGGAAATTCGCTGAATTGCAAGCCAGCATCAGAGTCGACCTCGGCATTTGTAGTAGGCCAGAATGCAGGCAAGCATAAGGACTGCGAAAAGACAAAAGCCAATCATCGTCCATTCCCCGCCCATGTCTCGCACGCGGCTGCCGCCTATGTGACAGAGAGCCTGCAAGCAAACAAATTTTTGAATTTTGTGAGAAAATAAATAATGCAGACAAAATAATTTTTCCACAAATTTTCTAAAAGACTTTGCTAGCCTTGTAGGCTTGAGCCAAGTGCGTGCCATCATCGGCAAATACGAGGATGGGAGCACTGTCTTCTGGTGGTTTCATTGAGAACTGGTTTGTCAGTCGGTTGAAGTGAAGCGTTAAAGTATTCCTTGACCTTCCCTTGCGAGCTTACAGGCCTTCAAGCAGAGGCCAGAGTGCAACACCTCCACATTCTTTCGCACCTAATTGCCTCGTAAAATTTGTCGCCTTTGCCAGCTTTGCCCATGTTGCATACTTTGTCAAGGTGTAACCTAGTATTTCAAGCAATCTAATGTATTTTTTCTGATCTCTCGATAATTAGCAATCAAGTGATAATGGTGCTTCAAGTAATTCAATGAAAGATCAATAGAGAATGATGCAAGCAGTGGGGGTGAAGAAGAAGTGCAAACTGCGCAAAGCCGAGGATGGAAGTGAGGATGAAAAGCGGGGGCGGACAGTGTGTCTGGGGGCGCCCTGGAAAGAATCGATCCTCCTCCTGCCCCCTCTGCTAGTGGCTGCTGTGTGCTGAAGCTGTGGGGCCACTGTCTTCTGGTCCCTGTAGATTCAACTGCTTCCTACGCCCTCTTTTGCACCCAAATTGTGTACACCCTTGTCGCCTAATTTTAACCCATAGGCAAATGTGGACCTCAGATGCAATGAGGACGAATGCAACTGGGAATCTTTTTCTGATATAATCACCAGTGTAGAGAGGGGAGGAGGTAGAGCTGCGTCTGTTTACCATTTTTTCAGCTACATCTAAAGCGGTGCAAAGGTGAGTCATAGTGAGGAGGCGTGAATTGATGCAGTGATGCGTGTGTCTTATGTGTGCGGATGTCCTTGGATGGCTTAGTGTTCTTATCAAGGCAGCCTTTCCTTTGCCTGTACCGCTGACCTCAACCTCTCGCCCTGCTTTTTCTGGGCCCAGCTTTCCTTTTCCCGCTAAGGAAGTTTTGTCAATGAGGCGATATTTTTGTTTTGAAAATAAGAGGCTTTGGGTGTTTTGATATAAGAGACTGAGGCCAGGGGGTAGAAAGCTGTGCTGACGCAAGCTGAAGGCGGTGCTAAAACGAAGTTTGCCATAATTTCCCCAGACAGGCGAAAAAAGGGAAGTCCATACGTCGTCCTTTCTTCTCCCGTTCTAAGAATGAGAGAGGCTAGAAGGAGCTGAATATTGCTGCTGCCACTTGAGAAGCTTGCTTTCCTCAGCTGCTGTCAAGTGAGCCGTTTTTTTCTGGGGGAGGGCAAGGAGGGAAGCCAAGAACATTCCTGGATATAGGTATTCCTGGGGAAAGAATCCTCTAGGCATTTTGAGAGGGCAGAAAGGTCAAGGCCGGATGCTGTCGAGCAGTAAATTCATTTGTTAAGTTTAAGACTATTTTTTCGGTTTTACTATTTCATTTAATCTTTTCTCTTGCGATAACCCAACCTGAGCCCTAAGCCGATAAGCTGAAAAAGTAAAATTTTATGTTTACAGAAATGCGTGTATAAAGTTAGCCTCAAACGATGGTATCAAATGGACCTACAGCCTACGATGAGGTTAGCCTTTTTTAATTTAGTTCAAAATGCGGACGGCAGTTTCATCATTGCTGTAATTTCACGTTTTCAATGGTTATAATCGCCTGCTAGGCAACTAGCAGAGGAAATCATAAAATATACCGTGAATATTTTGGAAAATATAGACGTCTATGCCTGTCGTAGTTATATTTACGCTTGAGGATGGAGGCGAGTTTGGAAGCCCACGGTCTGGAGGCAGGGATGCAGAAAACCTCTCTCATTCTGAAGCGGAAACTGAAAGCAGCATGGGTTCTTTTTCATTCCTTCTCTTTTGCTTCGTCGGTTATGCCTCAGCCGAAAGTTATCCTGGTTCAATTTTTGCACCCAAAAAAATTAGAATAGGGGAGTGATATTTAGCAAAAATCTAAATTGATGCAACAATTGGGCGCAGTGCAGATCCTGCGAAGGATCCGGAATTCCGACGCCGCATGGAAGGTCTGTCGCTGGAAGAGCTGGAGTTCGACGAAGAACCTGCCGGTACTTCTCCTTCGAACATCTATCCAATAAACCAACACACGCAAGACTGATATTTGGCAAGGCGACCTGGCGGACTACATCCCGGTGCCGCCGGACGGAGGCTGGGGCTGGGTCATCGTCCTCGCCTCCTTCGTCGCCAACTTCGTCATTGACGGCATCGCCTACGGGTCCCTCTTGCTGCTTTCCCCAAAAGCCCTCCCAACCCCAACAGTTGATTGGACATGTTTCAGCTTCGGGGTGTTCATGAGCGAGTTCGGGCAGGCTTTCGATGCCTCGCAGGGCATGGTGGCGTTGGTGGGCAGCCTGCTCACGGGGACCTACCTTCTTGTGGGTTAGATAGATCCTGAGTGAAATTGTGAAGAGTGGGAGAGAGAAGATTGGTTTAGGTCCTGTGGTGGGGGGTCTGGTGAACCAGTGGGGAGCTCGTAGTGTAATGATGCTGGGCTCAGTGATCGCTTCGGTGGCCTTCTTCCTCTCCGTCTACTCCCCGTCCATTACATGCCTCATCCTCCTCTACGGTGTCGTCGGAGGTTGGCCCTTATCTCTTCTTCTCTGCAGTTCATTTCTGTAGCATCTTTTTTATCTATCACTGCTCACGCCTATGATTCAATCGTTAATTTGCTTAAGACCTTTCGGCTGCAAATACAATATAGCCTAGGTTAAATATGTTAGAGGTAAAATATGGAGAGGTTTGAAATTAGAGGCCCCCCTAAAAATATCCTGTTCAACGCTTTGTCTTTTTTTTGCGAAATGGTGTAAAATGAAAGGGGAAACTGGAAATAAAGGCATCGGGTTCGGGCTGATCTATCTGCCAGCAATCGTGTGCGTGGGCCTGTACTTCGAGCGAAAGCGCAGCCTGGCTACTGGACTGGCTCTGGCTGGCTCCGGCGTTGGAACCTTTGTCTTCGCCCCCGCCTGCGTTGCCCTCATCGAGGCCATGGGCTGGAAGGTTCCTTCAACATTTCTTTCCTCCTAAATTCTCACTCAACAATCGACTAGAAAGGGGCTGATTGAGTAGAGTAGAAGAGATAGTTCTGACGATTTAAGGGAGCGCAGTGGATATTGGCTGGGCTGATCTTGAACTGCGCCGTCTGTGGAGCTCTGCTCAGGCCCATTCAACCTCGACGCAATCCTGCTCAACTTCAAACTGAATTCCTTGTACGCTACTTTTTCCAGAACCTATACGTGGCTCAGCCTAAGACTTCTTTTCCATCAAGACTGGCTTTTCCTTTTTGTATCAAAGGTTTTATTTGCAGGCAGAGGATGAAAAGTTGCGAGGGACTCTGTCCAACCTGGAGCTTGACATGAAGAAGGGTTCGCTGGTGAGCATCGATCCGGAGAGTCTCCTTCGACTGCGCCAGCGAACGCTCTCCCAAGGCAGCGCCACTGCCATGCGACCTCTCAAGTTTCTTCAATATCAAGCTCCTTGGTGGTTTCGAAGGCAAACGAAATGTAGAGCCAAGACGGAGACGGAGACAGCTGAAGCCCAGAAAAGCTTGCGAGTTCGAAGCTCCGACAGTGCCAGCTCGGAACAAGGGGCCAACCCCATCCCCTCCAACATCGGTACGTCTTAGTTTAAGCAATATAAATTTGGGACTGAAATATTTTGGCTTACTGTAAAATGAACAGATTTAGATATGTCCAGTGGCTGTGTTCTCAGCAATATTGTTGGTCTAAGAAGGCGGGAAAGCATTGGATTATAGGTCAGCTGAGCACATTGCGCGAAAACGAGCCACTGGTGGAGGCGGAATTGGCGGCCTTCCCTGCCACACCCGAGCGTCAGCTATCCAACTGGAGCTCCCACGGCGCCAATCGGCTCAGGAGCAGTCTCAGCATCACCTCTAATGCCAGCGGTCACCTACCTCTCACACCGCTATATTGTACCTCTTTCAATTTCACGCTCTGAACAGCTCAAAGCCAGTGTCCGATAGTTCCAGCATGATAGTTTTCTTAGGCAAGCTTCCAACGTCATCGCTGACAGTGGACTCGGCCGTGTCGCCGCGCTTGAGCCATCGTCGTCTCTCCAGAATCTCAGCCAATGTTTCCTCCTCTTTCTATCCCTTTCTCTGCCGATTGGAAGAAGAAGGTGATTGCAGTCCTACGCGAGCAGCATCAGTCGACTGCCGTCGGTGCCAGGCCAGGTGGCGGCCAACAGCATCGCCACCCTCGCCTCCATTGATAGCCAGGACCTCATCAGGCCCATGTCTCGACAGGTTCACTCTCTTCCTGCCCCTCAAGGAGTTCTAAGATGGGTTTGGTTGCAGGACATATTCTATGCCGGAAGCGTGACGAAGTTGCCTGCCTTCAAGGCAAGCCAGGGCAATCTCTCGCACTACAGACAGAGTACCATCAGCCTCGCCCAAGCACCTGAAACGGTCCGCCTTGCTTCGCTCCTTTTACTGAAAATACTGCTGGTTTTTGGCAAATAACTAAAAAGTATCAAAAGTTACGCTGAATATGAAAGAATGCAACTTGGCATGCAGATCTTTGCGGATGGGAAAATGGGAGGACTGGGTGCGGAGGGATACGAGGAGTTCACCAGTTAGCTGGCTCTGGACTGGCGCAGGGTGGTAATGAAGTGGGCAATTGGTTGAGCTGGAGAGGTGAGTCTGTGCGGATGGCTGCCGCGACCGGTGCGAAATGTGCTTGTGGAGATGCTGGCACTACATCTCCTTCGCAATCCTTTCATGGCCCTTCTATGCCTCAGGTGCTTGCTGTGAGGGCAGGGAGGCATTTGCCAGGGAGGCAGGGGAGTGGATTGCAGCAACGTCTTCGGAATGCTGGGCTTCTACAGCCCCTTCGTGTTCATCGCCCCGAAGGCGGTGGCAGATGCGGGCGTGGAGAAGTCCTCCGCCGCCTTCCTCCTCTCCATCATCGGCATCGCCAACACCGTCGGTCTGTCTCCTCATCTCTCTCCTCCCACCTTCTCTTCTCAACTGCATCTTTGAAAGGTCGAGTGGGTTTTGGCTGGCTGAGCGACCGGGGCTGGCTGTCAGCCCTGGCGATCAACAATATTTGCCTGGCCGCCTGCGCCTCGCTCACCCTCGCTCTCCCACTTGCCACCTCCTTTGCTGCTCTCCAAGCCTACGCAGCTGCATTTGGGTGCGATTGGGTGCAGAGCTCCAATGATGGAGAGTATTAGATTGGTTGTGCCCAGGCTCATGGTGTCCGCCTACATCAGCCTCACCTCCATCATCCTGGTAGACTATCTGGGCCTGGAGTCCCTGTCCAACTCCTTCGGTCTGCTCATTCTCGCCAGAGGCCTTTCCTGCCTTGTGGGCACACCTATCGGAGGTTGCCTTCCAACTCGAAGCCAAAAATGGATTTTTCTCTTTGACAAATATTTATGCAATCGGATTCAATGGATTCGGAATGGCATTTGTAGGCTTGGTATATGATGCAACGAAGTCATACAATGCAAGCTTTGTGTATTCGGGAACCATGTTCGCAATCGCCTGCGCTATTTCAAGTGCAATACACCTTCTGCCGCCTTCAAGTTGCCCATGCTTTCGCAAAAAGGTTCCACAGAATTTATATATTGTAGTGAGACCAGTTTTTTTGGTTTATTTTGATTTCAGCAAAAAGAAATTCGTTTCAGGTGGCGAAGAATAGTGCAGAAGTTGAGCTGGGTGCCTTGTGCACCCCTGCCTTTGAGAACGGAAAATAAATCAGTTTAGGTCGATGTTCCTTCTCGTGCAAACTGCGTAGGGTTTTCTAGTCAGCCAGAAGCAGTTTTAGTTTTCTATGCTTTTATGGCAGCAAATGGAATTTGCATGCTGTGTTCGAAAAACGGTTCAATTTCGAGCAATGGTTTGAGTTTTGAAAATTATTGTTGGGCAAGCTTTGTTGAAATTTGTGTACTGCTTTAAGTTTCGGATATTGAAATGTTAATGCTATTTTCAATGCATTTTCTGTCATTCATTAAGTTTTGTTGAAGAGTAACAAAAAGAAATAAAAAAATGTGCATCGAATTAAAATTAAATTTTAAATTAATTATTTTACTTTTTGAAGGATTTTAATTTCTTATTTTAGTGTTTTTCGATATTAATTTTTTTATATTGGTTTTTATTTTAATTTTCTTGAGGAAATATCTGGTATCATCGGTAAGCCGTAAATAAGCTTTTTTCTCCCAAAAAAATCGACTCCCTGAGTTTAAAGCCAAAGAAATTAACCTCATACTGGTGGAATCTGCTTCGATATTTGCATTTTGGTTTGGCGCGCTCTGAAAAGAGATCTGGAACTGCGCGACAAAACAAAATGCAACTGTCAAAGAAGCAGATTCCATCTGTATGAGGTTAATTTTTATTTTTCCAATTATCCCCCCAAACGAAATCTTTTCCAATTACCCCCCCCCCCAAATAGTAAAACCTTGTTATGCACCTTGAAGATGGTTATGAAATCTGGGGGTGGGTGGTGGGGGGGGGGGGCTGGGTCAACCTCGTTGGGGGGCAAACTCGTTGGGGGGATTGTGGGAGTAAGCGAAAATCGAAAAAACTAAACATGCTTACAAGCTTACTTTGGCGGTCTTTAACCATAAACTAAGACCAATCAGTGCGGGTGGTAAAGTTTAGACTGTGACTTTAATCAATCATGGGTGCACTTGGATCAGAAGCCGTCTTTCTTCTCCATCTTAGAAGGGAGCCGTCCTTCTTCTCCGGCCCAGGGAGCGGCAGATGACCGCAACGGCAGACTGGACACGATTGAAGAGCTGAACTTTGCCCGCCGGCTTATGATACTGGGCGATCTCCTTGAGATAGGCCCGCGCGCGCTGGAGGTCCTTCCGCTCACCCGCTGACACCACGTCCGATCCTATCTTTGATGGTTGCGTCCCCGGCTGCGCGTAATCTTCCAGCACCAGAACCACTGGAAAAAGCCAATGGCCCACTGATCGGAAGCAAGCAATTGATAGAGGCTCGTGTCTTTTAACCTAGCTTTTTTCAAAATCTGCAAATTTGGAGATTGGGCGCCCCCCACTGCCCAAATGTGAGCAACATTTGAGCAACATTTGAACATTTGACCTAATGTTCATCCGCGTAAGATGCGTATGTGCGTAAGAGTGGCGTAATGGCGTAGCTTGAGAAAGGAGGGAGGCGGTAGGGTACCGTTGCGTTGTCGGCGTGCGATGTACTCAGTGACCTCGAGCATGGAGACGAGGGCGCGGGTCTGTGTGTCAATCACGAACAGGAGCACATCCGCCGCTTCCTTTGCCGCCCGCTCTTTGGTCACCAGAGACGGATTCCAACACGCCACCTGAGCAGCAACTCTCATCTGGCCAATGAACTATGCCTTCGTTTGGGTCTCTCAAAATGTTTGTCAAGAAACAAAATAGGGAGAACTACAAATTCTATTGACTAAGCCTAAGCCGTTTAAAGAGTCAGTATACCTAAGCCAGATTCGGTAATAATTGGTAACCTAGAATAAATGTACCTATACTAAGAAATAGCCGCAAAATGCATGTCGTTGGATTCGTTTACGAGCTTTGGTGGCTGTGAACCTGTGGATTGTAGAAAGTGACGCCACAGCGTTGCAGGCCTGGAATGGCCAGGGCGGTTCGCCACGTTGTGGGATTGCAGGAACCGCCCAGGAACACCTAGACTAGCACTCAATTTATCCTCATTGCAAACGAAATAAGTATACTTTGGCAACAACCCCAATGTTTGCAAATGTTTTGGCCTTACTTGGTGCTCTTTAGAGGCCAAGATGATGCCGAAGAGAGCGCAGAGAAGAGCAGACGTTGTGTGGGGCATTTTGGTTACAGAGAAGAAGCTTTGAGTGAACGCTAGCTGTTGGAATGAACCTAATGCTGAGCAATATGGAAAGTGAGCTTCTGTTTGGGACTAGAAAGTGAACTTTTGTTTAGGAATGGAATGAGCGTTTTCTCGTGCAAATGGAGTTTCTTTGTAATGCACTGATGGGGGTTTCTATTTTAGTCCAGTCCCTAGCAAGTCTTTTCTTAACAAGGTAATATCGGCTATCGCCAATAGATGCGCGGCCGATTTTACAAACTTTTTATGCCTGATGGAACTTGACACTTTCTTGGGGCCGTGCGAGAGAAGTGGAAGCGCGGTCTCCTTCATCTTAGCATCCAACAAACTTTTAAAAATTTGATTTAATGCCATTACTTCTATGTGTATGGTACAGGGTTGTAGGCTCAAACGACGCAGGGCTTCAATCAAAGAAAGTTCGTCAAAATTGGTTGAGTATTGGCCAAGTTATGGCCGAAAATATTTTGAAAACGTGTCCGTCCGTTATCCGTTCGCCATCCGCTGTCCGTTCTGCTTGGCAGCCAGATTGGAGAATTTTGATTTTCGGCCGCCTTTATGCCGAAATTGAGGTTTGAAAGTTGAGTAAACACAAGTTACCCTTATAAAAAATGTTGAAAATTCTATGAAAATTTTGTAGGGGCATTTCTGAAAGCCCATCAGTAACTCAATTAAACTGGCCCAAAAACAACTTGAAATTTAAAAAAATAGTTTTGTCCTTTTTGAGCGGCCCTGTAAACAAGTTCTCTAGGCGGTTTGATGGGCGGAACCCCTCAAAACTGAAAGGAAATCCATGGATTTGTGTGTTTTTGGGTCCGCTTGTTTCATCTATGGTGGTTTCTTTCCTTTTTTTGGGTTTCCGCCCTACTTAACCTTGTTTTAGGCCAGTGAATTATGGTGAATGAAAGCGAGGGCCTAAAACAATGAAAAATGTCATATAAGGGTAAGTAGGGCGGAAACCCTAAAATAAGAAGGGAAACCCCCATAAATGAAACAAGCGGACCCAAAAACTTATAAATTCATGATTTTATTCAGTTTTCCCATTAAAATAGTCTAGAGAAGTCGTTTGGAGGGCCACAATAGAGAACTATATGACCACTTCCTAAGGAAATGTTTTATCTAAGTCAGAACGGAAACCATTGCCATAATACATAATAAAGCCCACTTATTCCATTAGAACTGGTTTCCTTTCTTAATTTTTGGTTTCCTTTTTTGCAATTACCCCAAAAGCAGTAGATGTATTTCTTAGACTTTGAACTCGGGTGAATCGATTTTTAGGAGAAAAGAGATTAAGTTTAGGCTTGCCAATGGTACCAGTTATAATAAAGACTGATAAATTATAGCATTAATAATTAGAAAATCCGATTTTAACGTCATCCAGAGGCCCCAAAATCTCATGTTTGAGAAATGGCTATTTTTCACCCAAGAAAGCCATTCAAGATGACTACTAAATGGAGCAAATCCATGGCATAAACCCGTCTTTAAACAAATACCTCCGATTTTCTTAAGTGAAATCCCCTTCTTAATCCTCTCGCAAATTGCCTCTTAAATGATTGAATAGGCTCAAATTGAAGGACAAGGGTCAGAAATCATATTTTACTGAAGAAGAAGATAAAACTTCGAAACGTTTAGAATTTGTGTGATCATTTCACTTCTGTGCTAAAGCTTTGGAACGAATTATCTAAAGGTATTTCAATTAAAAACATTTTTTTACTGTCACAATTTTAAATTTTAAAATTTAGATAAGATTTTGCTCGAATCTTTTGCTATCTAGTGCAATAGCCCAATGGTGTATAGTTTGTTTTGTTAATGTTGTAATAAAACAACATATTATGTTCAAATTTAGCCTAATATCCTTGCTCTGTGGAGATGAAACGTCGTGCTTTCTTTAGATTATGTTGCAGCTGAATCGGTATTTGGGGTAGTGACAAAAAACGGTTAGTAACGTGTGATTAAAATGAAATCCTTATGATAAGCAGTGTCGTTCCAGAAGAATATGCAGTCGCAATGCAACATGAGCCTAGTTGTGTAGATGCTAATACTAATGAGGCGAAGATGCGCGCATAAGCATCGGCTGTGCAGTCCATGTATTTCAAAGCAAGAATCTTTTGCAAATGCTTTCTCAAATGATGCCAACCAAACTTTTTAAACGATTATACGCAAAGCAATGAGAGAGATGCAATGACCACGTATTGCCGTCATTCGCCCAAACTGACCTGACGCACAGCATTCAGAAACATAAGAAGCCAAATTTTCAATGAAACTGATGATTTATGGTGCTGAAAAAAGGAGGATTAGGGCAAGTGGGAGGTGGAAGTGGGTAGTTTGGGCGATGTGGAGTCCATGGTGGAGTCCCGGCGTCGGTTGGATACGAGCTCGGCACTGAGACGGCGCAGGGGGCGAATGATGGAACTCAGCGGCCCCGGCACCGTCAACCAACGCTCCGACCGAGTACGCGGCGTCCACGGACCCTCTGTGCCACTACCGCTTCTGACAATTCTCCTCCCTCTTTTCTCTCTCATCCATCATCCTGCCGCCTTACTTTTAGATGGACCAGGCCAACTTTTACATGACAATAGACTATCAATAAAAGGTACACTTGTACTGTCTTTCAAAATACTTATACTCCATTTAATGTTCTTTACGTACAAGTTGGCGATTAAGTTATAGTTGGTTGGCCTCTGCCAGACATATGTAGGACCCTTTGAGGGACCAAGTTGAGAGGTTGGAATTGTTGGGTGGGGCCTGTACCGGGCGTATAGGTGTTGAGGTGCGCTAGAGCTTTCTGATTGCCCGCCTCCGACCCGCAGGCGTCGCTTGTCGCTGAGACAGCGTCGGATGTCTGTCGTCGCCTTCCCTTCAATTTATTTCCACTTCTCAATAGGCTGGGAGAATGGAGTGGGAAGCCTAGAAATAGTCGATCAGCCCTGATCTCCATAGAGGTGCCAGGGCGCCAGGAGCGACTGCGCTGCTTCAGGGGTCGTCCACTATCCCCTCCTATTGCAAGGGGGGCAGAGCTGGCAGAGCTCTTCCCCACTCCTTCAGGGCTCTTCCCCACCAGCCAGTGGCTCGGCCCAGCCAGCTCCGGCGACGACCTACCGCTCATCTCCGGTGTCGTCCTTCCCGACACACTCATCCTGTCATCTTGCTTTGCTTTCTCAAGCACTGGCTCCAGCAAGATGAGCTTTGCTCAGTGAAGGAATAGGCGTGGAAAGCCTGCTGATACAGAGTGAAAGAGAACCGAAATGAGGTGGGTGTTGAGGGCAGGAGAAGATGAGGGCTGGGCAGGGGAAGGGAGGGAAGGCGGGCGAAGCCTTGAGGAGTGATGTCACCACGCGGCAGTAGTTCTTCCTCCTCCTCCTCTAGTAGTTCACGCACCTGTTAGCTCAGCTTATTATTTTTCAAGAAATCAAATTCCAAAAAAAGGAGCCTCAATGGAAGAATCGTTGGTGCGACTTCGGAACTGATGTAGTGAAGAGGGGCGTGGTGAGACAGAGGCGGGTCTAACATCACGCTCCTCCTTCGGCTGGTCCACGGATGCCTGGCCACCTTTTCTCATTTATCATTCAATTGTCTTATAGAGTTCAAGCACTCCATTTTGCTATCATTTCTCTCTCTGCATTTTCGCTGACATAAAATCTTTTGAACCGTACCAATAGCGTTTTTCAAAAGCAGAGCTTAAAAATGACTAAAATTCTCTAATCCATCGAATATATTCATTGCTATGGCCTCTGCAGCCGCAGAGAGGGATTGGAAGAAAGCGGATGAACCTGCCTAGCAAGCGCAGGCTTGCGGGAGGATGAGGAGGAGAGGCGGCTGGTGCCTGACTCCGAGTCTCGATAAAGCCAGGCCACGTGCATGCCGGTCATCGAGGACTGTTGCAGATGCTCTCGCAGGCTGTCTGATTGAGTATTGCTTCGCCTATCATTCCTTGCTTCTCCATCCCCTCTCCGTTCCCATCAGGCATTGAAGAGGAACCATCTAGGGGCACAGGCCTCGTGCTTGGCCTTGATGAGGTTGCGAATCTTGCGCACGGGGTTGTTGGAGCCGGCGCTGTCCATGCTCTGAGTGCTCATCTGCAGGATGGGGCGCGGCCTATCCGCTGCAAGACTCCTCACTCATCCTCCTCCTATCCGGGAGAGTAGCCGATCAGAGAGGCTAGTTGCGGAGAGTAACCGATGCGAGGGTTCACGAGTGCTTGCTCGGCCACCCACTCATAGGGCGGGCTGTTGCCGCGGAAGCCCGCTCGCACCCCGTTCGATGATCCTGTCGACATCATCTGACGCCTCTTCAAATCACCTCTTTCATCCCTTCTGCCAGCTACCAGCCCCATTGGAGAAGGAGCTAACCGCTCTAGCTCTCGTATTGGCGTGGCCGTCGCCGGAGAGGCTGAAAACGTTGTCCTGCGCCGCCTCCTCTCCCTCCTCGGCCTCGTCGCGGAAGTACGGCGGTGCGTAGCCACCCTGCGAGATGATAATAGTACTCAAAGGGCTAGGGGTGGTTGGATGAGTAGAAAGACCCAGGTGAGGTGCTCCACGGTGACGATGAAGTGGCGGATGATGGCGCACCAGAGGAGGAGGATGAAGATGATGAGCAGCAGCTCGTGCACCATCAACCCCTGTCCCACCAGCTCTGCCGAGCTCACATTCAGCGTCACACTATGCGGCTTCTCAGCCAACACTGCTGGATTGGCCTCCTTTGCCATCCTCCTCCTAGCCTCTGTCCTTGCTCTCTGCTCTAATGATGACTGGGAGGAAGGAAGGATGGAGGGAGGTGGAGTATGTTGCGTGCAGAGCAAAAGGTGAGCAGAGATGAGGAAATGGCAGGGGATAGAGCAGGACTTGGAGGCAGGCTATCAGATGACTAGGCAGGGCGGCTCGCTCGGGAAGTCCCATGACGTCTTTGCATCGTCGCTAGTTCAAGAAGCCTTGTCTATCGACTGCTTTGCAGAGCGCGCGTCAAAGGAAGCCTTTTCTTTTTCCATGGAATTTCATGGCTTTGGCCCATGTTCAACAGCCAAGGAAATCCAGACGCACTGAAATAATTAGGTGAAAAAGTGTGACAGATCACCACAGAACATAGAAGGATATAAGCAGAAACATGTGAATCATCAAGGCCAGTCTCACTTTTACCGCCGCATTCCAAGATGCCAGCTCTGTGTAGAAATCGGGTCCGGTTTTCCCGTTGCACAGATTTCCTTCAATCCAGCAAAATCGAAATTGTCTTTGAACCATTGAAGCAGGCTTTTGAATCCCTTCCCCTGTAGTAAGCTTAAATGATTTTGATTTTTTTACGCTAAAATGATCCCGTTAAAATGATGGATCGAGTTAACGCGGCGGTAAGTTGAGTGCTCATTTTAGCGTACGTTAAAATGATCTCAAGTTAGCGTACGGGAATATGAGTAATTATTGTGATGAAACATTTTGATGGCATTTATTGCTTTTCTGTTGATTTGCGAATGTTTGTGGCATTTTTTGTTAATTTGCAAGAATTGGTTAGAAATGAATTTTTTTTTAGCTTGATTTAGATTACTTCAGATTCTTTTCTTTGCTCATTCGTTCTTCTCATTTTTTACTACACCAATAACCTTCATAAAGTAATAGCCAACACAAATTAGTTAACCACAATGAAAATCAACAATATAAAAACGCACTTTAATCTAAACTGCAAACTTACTGCAAAACTTTACCGCATCATTTACCGTACCATTTACCGGTGGCTTACGCTAACTTGATAAAAATGTCCCATAAAGTTACCGGGAGCCCCGTTAAAATGAGCAAAATGACCCATCATTTTACCGTATAATCGATCAAGTTAGCGTAAAATCCATCAAGTTAACGTAACCTGACTCATTTTACCGTACGGTAACTTGATTAAAATCAAGTTACCGTAAAATCAATTAAGTTACCGTGCAATCGATCAAATTACCGTACGGTAAAATGAGTTATTGCACGGTAAAATGAGTTTTTGTACGGTAAAATGAGTTTTTTACGGTAAAATCATTATATTCTTAGCGTACTACACCCCTCTTTAATGGAGTCTTCCCTTCTTTAATTTCAATACCAAAGAGGCGAAGAGGGCAAAACCAGTGCAGCAATCCGTGCAGGTTTGAGTGGTGACGCCGAAGCTAGCGCTGACGCAGCGAGGATAGGGACAAAAACGGTCACAGCGACGAAGTACCGAGTTCAGGGCCCCGTTGAGTAGGATAATCTCTGTCTGCAGGTGGTGTTTGGAGTGGCAAGAGGTTGTGATGAGTAGGTGTAAGTGAAAGAGTGTAGTAGAAGAGGCTACATGGCAGTAGGGGAGGAAGAAGGGGCACTCCTGCTGCAGGTCCGACTGAGTGGACAGCTCCCCGCGGCGGAGGCAGCGAATGTCCGAGTCCTCGAACGCATTCTGCACCAGACAGAGAGTTTTGTCGGTACGAAAGGATTGCGAGACATACCTCAGTGTAGCTAAACTTGCAAACATGGCATCTTAGACTGTTGACAAATTTTGAAAGCAGAATGATTGCGATTGCACATTTGGAGCGCATGCTTTTGGTCGTTTCGTGGGCTTTGTGATAGGTGCAGGCTTTGGAGAAGGTGGATGTGGAGAGGTTTCCATGGGACCTGGTTCCCTGTCTTCCGCTCTTTTCATGCCTCTCGGCTGGGGTTCCATTTGCTCAGAAATACTAATGGTCTGAATATGTCCGTAAAAGTTTTGCATGCTTGTAAAAATTCAATGCTTGTAACTAATTTTAAATAAATATTAAAACCCATGGCCTAAAATTAGCCTCATGCTAAAAACATTTTTATTACTTTTCTAAAGAATTTTTGTTGAACACATTTTGTTTAATTTGTCATCAATGTAGGTTGCCTGCTATTTGACCACAATTTGCTACAAACCTCCAAAACCGACAAAAAAACAATGTACATGAGAAGCAGTGAGATGGCAGCAAGTCTCTTGAAGCAAGAACATGCAGACGTAGCTTTCATCACAAGGGGTGGGATCATAATAATCTGTGACCACAGAAACCAGCATTCGCCAACCACTGCCAATGGTATGATAGCAAGGTGCAATGTCATGTGATGATTAGAGAACAGTAGAGTGCTGACGACATTCAATGCGAAGAAAAATCACTGGGCTTCGAGATTGGCAAAAGCAAGACAAAATATGGCGTTTCCGTTCTCCGTATCTCATCAGAAACATCCAAATCAATCAAAAAATGAGAAAAGATTGAAAGCTGTAGATTGAAAAGTGACTGAAGACATGACATTCAGCTGTGGACCGGAGTGGAGGCCTCAATCACAGGGCGGACCTCTGCTTCCTTGCCTACAGTTGGTGTTTCTTTTGCAAACTGAGAGGTGGGGAAGTGGTAGGGAGGAAGCAGGGAACCAGGATCAGCATGAGGAGGAGGGAAAGCGAATGAAGTGGCGGCCGCAGCCGAGGACGGAGTGGAGGGATAGGGCGAGGCGAGACCCGCCGCTGATGGAGTCAGCGGGGACTGCATGCTCGCCATCATCTTCTGTCGCACCTCCCTTCAACAACTACTTTGGGCTCCATGCCAATATCGGCAATAAGTGAATTTTTAAATTATCCCAATGAAATGCTGAAACAGAATCTGGACCAGTTAAGACTGAGACTAGCCGATTGAATAATGAAAGGGAAAGCTTCTCGTACCGGATCTTAAGCTGGAGGGCCTGCTTGGTGGGGAATATGTCGGGATGCTGGGACTGAAAGGCTGCTGTGGCCGCGTCTGCAAAGGCAGCTGAATAGGACTGGAAACAAGCGGCAGGCAGAGGAATGGGACTGGAAGGGAACATGCCCTCCTTGTCGAGTAGCTGGAGGACGAGCTGGCGTCGGTGGTCCAGCAGTTTGCGGCTGGAGGAGCGCTCCGCGGCGCCGCCGTCCAGCGGGGTCCGCGGGGAGCAGAGCGGGGAAGCTCCTTCGATGTCACCGATGTCTAAAGGTTTTTTGTCGATGTCCCAAGGTTTTCCAGGAGTGGAAAGGGGCAGGTGAACCAGGGTGAGGGAGGGTGTTGATGCGTAGTGGGAGAGTGGCGTCCTCTCCGACAGCTTTGATGGCATCCAGGCTGAAGTTGGGGCCGAAGAAGATGCTGTCGTTGTGCTGCTGGCTTGGGGTACGGGCGGAGGCTGGCGTACGCGGCTCTCCGCCACCTGAGCCCATTAGCATTCGATGGTTGCAGGAGAAATGGTTGCAGGAGAAGGGGTTGCAAGGAGCGAATTTTGTCAACGGCAATGCAATGGGAGAGTGAATGAACCAGCAGCTCTGGCTCGCTCGATGTAGTTGCGCATGAGGGCGGAGGGAGTGGAGGGTAGACTGGCGGCCTCAGGACCACCAACTGCCGTCCCGTTCACCGTCTCCTCCGGCACAAACTCCGGCAGCTTGCTGAACTTCGCCACAAAGTTCACGTTGTTCAGCACCTGCACTACCCCTGTCTTCCCTTCTCATTCGTAATGAAAGGGCAGAAGGGCACCTTGTCCATGTGTCCATCCTGGCGCTTGAATAGCTTCTTGGTAGGACTCTTGAGGGCGCTCTTCTCCTCCTCGGGGTGGAGGAAGTAGGAGCGTTTCTTGAGGATGCCGTGGCGCTCCGGGTCGCCGGCCGGGCTGGGGGCCTTGTCGGAGAAGCGGGCGGGGCTGCGCGGCGTCCGAGGGCCCTCCGCCTCAGCCCCCGGCTCCGAGATCGTCACGCGGGGCAGGGGGGAGCGGTGTGGCGTGGTCGTCTTCTGAGCAGGCTCCTCAGGCTCGCTCACCTGGATGCTGATGGGCTGCAGGAGGTTGGGCTGGCTGCTGGCGCTGGGGATGGGCGCTGGTGGCGGGGGACTGGGGCTCTCTTGCTTCACAGAGTGCAGCTGGCTGGTGTCCATGGAGGAGGAGGTGGTTAGGAGGCCGCCGCCGTGGCTGGAAGGCGAGAGTAGGTCGTTGGATGACTTGGAGGAGTTGCGGCGGAGGAGGCCCTTGGCGATGCCGAGCTGGGCGGGCGTGGGGGCGAGCTTGAAGCCGGCGGAGTCGGGGTGGTTGGCGGGTAGCTGGGCGGAGGTGGTGATGGGGTTGGAGGGGACGGTGGGGAGGAGGAGGCCGCCGGTGCTGCCGCCCATCTTGGGCGGGGCGGAGGCGGGGACGGAGTCGGCGCTGGTGGAGAAGTGGGGCGGGGTGGCCACGTTGGCCTGGCGAGGCTGGGCTGCTGGCGGCTGTGGTGGTGGTGGCTGGCTGATGGTGGGGTTGGGAAGAGAGACGGAGGGCAGGGGGAGGAGTATTTGCTGGGCCCCTTCAGGGAGGGCGTACTGGACGATCTGCTGGGTGCCGTTTGGGTGCTGCACTACCGTGTGCACCAGCACCTTAAAAAGAGACTCCCTCAAAGACAGCGGAGAGCAAGCAGAGAGTGTGGGGCACCTGTCGAGGGAGGTGTGGGGCGGCGCTGATAGGCTGTAGAAGGGAGGTGGGTGGTGGATGAAGAGGTTCCGGCTTCTTGGGGGAGGGTGGAGGGCGGTTTTGGTGAGCGGAGTGGGTGGGGAGGATGGAGAGGCTGGGATTGAGGAGGCTCTGCGGGCTGAGGGCCATGCGTATGCCGGCGGCCTGCTGCGGCTGCAGGGTGGGCAGGAGGTACTGCAGGTTGGTGGCATTGCCTCCGACGGGGTCTGTAAGATGACAAGATGTCAGTGGGGTGTGGAAGATGAAGCGGGAAGGGAACGGCAGGTGGATTGTGAAGGGTATTCTTTGTCGCGGGCGGACTCAGCGCAGCGGGCGTTGCTGATTTGCGCTGCCTGCGCTGCCTGTGCCGCCTGCGCTGCTTGAGCTGCAAACTTTCCACCTACTCACACGTCCGATGTTTCATTTCATGTGGAAATTTGCCCACTGTCATAATAGTGACGATCCGATGTCCTCATATTGGGGCTGTGCGAGCGGAGCGGAAGCACAGTCCCCTCTTAGCCAAGGACCAACCCTATTACGGATGACAAGATGATTGGGAAAGCAAATGGAACCGACGACAGTACGAAGGAGATTAGCAGAGACGGGTGGTGGGCGAATGGGGCTGGGAGCGTGCTGAGGACTGGCGGGGGTGTTGGGGCTGTTGTGCGTCAGGCTGGAGGCCTCGTCGCCCAGCTTCAGCTCCAGGGGTCCCAGGGGGTCGCCCAGTCGATTACCGCCTTCTCCAGTCTGCAGTGCTCGAAGCTGAGGACTGGGGTGAAGGTGATGGAGGAATGAGGAGGGGACGTTGGTGGGGCTGGGGAATGGCTGTTTGGCGCCGGAGAGTGACTTCTTGCGCTCCTTGTTGCACCACTTCCAGTCCGGGTAGGCCTTGAAATGGGCCTCCTTCACCTGACTGGCCAGGTTGTGGTACTCCTGCTTCTCCTCCGGACCCAGTGCGTACCACCATTCGCCCAGTATTTTCGACACCGTCCTACAGTTGACGCTTTTGAGCACAAGAATATTGATAGGTGTTTTATTGGGTTTGGAAGAATAGATGGTGAAAAGAGAGACCGATTGTCTTGGTTCGGGTGTCGCTGGTGCACTAGCGGTCGATGCCGCTTAGAGAATATCATGAAGGCGTTCATAGGACGACGAATGTGACCTTCTTTCACCTGCAGAGCAGCGCTATCTTTAGTGTGGTTAAAGATGAGGTAAAGAGTAGAGGTGGACTTTTTTGGGACTTTTGGCGCCGGCGAGGTCTTTTGGAAGAGCGCCGAGACTTTTGGTTCGCCGCTTGCTGCCAGTAGACGCATCTCCGTTGCTCTCATCTTCTTCACCCACTACCGCTGCCTCCACAAACACGTCGTCCTCCTCCTCCTCCTCTTCCGTATCTTCAATCCATGAGCCATGACTACAATTTCTATAGACAGCAAAGACAGAATAGATTACATGATATAACACATAATTGCTAATCAACAGCAATAGTTGGAAGTAGTTCCCAGATGAAACATGAGCGTATTATTGAAAAGTGAAGAACGAACCGGCTAGGTCGAAGGAGATGTTCTTGTCCTGCGTGGGCGTGGGCGCGGCCTTGACGGGTGGAGGAGCAATAGTGGTCGGATTGATGTTGGGGCTGTGCTTGGGCGATGCCAGGTGGCCGGTGCTGGATCCCCCAGGGTTGAGGATGGGACTGGTGGCCTTGGACTGATGAGCCTTGGGCGGTTCAGCTAGCTGGGACTGCGGCTGTGCTGGAGGCTGGGGCTTTGGCTCCTGTGCTTGGAAGGGAGCAGCAGGACGCTGGTTGTGCGGAGGTTGGCCGGGGGGAGGGTCGCTGGTGCTGGTGGTGAGGTAGGGAATGAGGTGGTGCCAGGGGACGCCGCCGGGTCGGGGGTCGGAGGAGGGAGGCGGTGGGGGTCCGTTGGTGGGCAGGAGAGGGGGCTGGTTGGAGGAGGGGCCGCGAGGGGCCGGGGGGCCGGAGGGCAGCTTGGAGAGCGGCATCAGCGGCAGCAGCTCCTGCGGCGTCGGGAACTGCGTCTCCACCGACCGCCGTGCTGCCTGCAGTTGTAATGTTTCAATTACTGACAAGAGCTTTGAAAAGACTGAGTTCGTCAATCGCTTTCAGGAGCTTGTGTGTAAGTGTGTCAAGAGTGTAAGCTGGTGAACCTCGAGATGGTTGGCGAGGGCAGCGGCGCTGGCAGAAGGACTGGGCGGTAGGGAGGCGCGGGGGGAGAGCTGTTTCTCGGCGCTGTGTCTGGCGAAGGAGAGGGCGGAGGCTAGGAGATGGTTGGGCGGGAGGGCAGAGGAGGGCCCCGCCCCATCGTTCAGGTTCAGCAGGGTCTTGGCCACCTCCGCCTCTGCCAAGGCTGCGGCGGACTCTGCGTGGGCTTGGTGCCCGCCCATGGGGCCAGCTCCTCCACCCTCGCCCCACTCCAGCCCTCCACCACCCCCGTCCATACGCAGACTCTTGCCCTGCAAAGATATCACTTGGCCTTTGCTTTCCATCGGCAGAGTAATATGGAAGGAGGAGGAGGAAAGTGATTGAAGGGGCTGGAATGCGTGGGGAATGCGAAGGTTTGCGAGAAAGTCTATTAGAGGGGCGCAGACAGGGAAGAAGAGCGTTTTTGGGCATGGCCAAGAGGCCATGGCAACGCGGAGGCTTCCATTACACAGATTAATCGCCCCGCGCCCATTAAGAAGGGGGCGGACGGGAGCCTCCCTCCTGGACTTCCTCTCTCTACTCTTCCCGTTCATTTGGCTGCTCCTGTCCGTGATTGGCCAAATTTACGACTACAGCCGCCCTTCCTGCAGTTGGCAGCTTACGAAGCGGTAGAAAAAGTAGCTGGCCATGGCGCTCCTGCTGATCCCGCCTCGTCTCCGATCACAGCTTTTGCCGCTCCAAAGATGGCGATCGCTTATAGCTGGCTAGTAAAGAAGGAGAAAATGGGGGGTGATATAGGCTGAAGACGCGCGTGAGGGGAAGCGTGCGAGGCAGAGATGAAAGTAGCGCTCGCAAAAGGCTCCTAAAAGTGACTGCAGGTGCAGCAGGAGAGCAGAAAGACAACTACGCCCTAATCAACGATGGGCTTGGGATGTAGTGGGCAGGGGAAGAGCAGAGAGGCCTGAGGGGGCAAATCAGTACGCAGAATTCACATCTGCCCTCCTCCTGCCTCCTTCTGCCTTATTAGAAGCCGGGATTACGGGGGCAGAGAGAGCCTTCTTCCTTTCTACCCGCCTACAGCAGGCTTGCAGAGACTAGAGAGTCACAAAGAAAGCCTACCTTAGCCCTCAGCTAGTTTCCATGCAGACCTACTCCCCTTCCTTTTCTGCCTCATATGATTCACTTCCCTGCCTTGCCAAACCAACACCCCATCAGCCGCCTGCCCCCTTGCTTCGGTCATCCAGAAGGATCTATATTAATCTCAAATACCCCTCTATGCTTCAATCTCCCTTTTATTAAGCAGCAACATCTGCTATTAATAAGTCTCTAGCGACTAGGGCGCCTAGGCAGAAGAGGTGTTTTGAAGAGAAGGAGAGAAAATGAAGAGCGCAATGGAGGGAAGGGAGGTAAAGGGGAGAGACCCCGCCCAAGAAAGAAATGAAGGTGCAGCCGTTGAGTGTCCAGCAGGGGAGGAGTTCGCAGCAGGAGTGGGCAGTGCTGCTATAGGTGAACGTTTGGCGGGCCGATGTGTGGCTGAGCCTGGAGTGGGCCGTTGATGGAAGCGGAATTGACACCCTGCGCGCCTCCAAACGACCGCGCCTCTGTCCCCAACACTGCTCCGCTATCCCCACCACCGTCCCTGTCTCTCTCTCTCTCCACGGCTCAGGACTGATGCGGCATGGCAGTTGGGCTTAGGTAGGCAAGGAGAGTTCACGGAAAGAGACAGCGCTCCACAATTTCCGCTAATTCTTGCGACTTAGCAGGGGTCTGGGAGTGAGGGTAGTGAGTAGCCCCCTCCGTAATTTGAGCCCCATTTCATCAGCAGAATGTGCCACTAGTAGGCTGCAGCAAAGGGGATGAGGAGAGGGGCAGGGATACAAAGGCTGCTAGTGATAATAAGCGCCGAGCACCTGCTTCCAGAAAAGGCCTACTACTAAAAGGCCTCATTAGCAGGAGAGAGAGAGAGAGAAAGAGAAGAAAAGGCGCGGCGAAAAGGGCTGTCTTTGCGCAGGCAATCCCTTGCTTCTGCCCAAGCCTTGAAGCAACTAGGCCAATTCTACTCCGCCTTTTCCTGGAAAACATGAGCCTTTGCTATGCGCTGTGAAGGGAGGCGGGCGGATTCTCAGTGGCAGCAGATGTGCCCCTGGCCCCACTCGGATTTCAGGCTAAGCGGCAGTGCAGCAGGTGTGGACGGAGGCTGAGAGGGTTGGTGAGAGAGAATGAAGGAGTACCTTGAGGGAGAGGTGTCGAGAGCAGTAGCCGCGTCGTTGGCTCTCCTTGTTGCAGGACTCCTTGGAGCAGAGGCGCCGCCACTGCTTTCCGTTGAATTTCTTCCGAATACCGCCCGGCGTCGTCACAACCTAGCATTCTTTTCTCCTCTTCACTTTCAGCCTTTCAGGAGAAGTAAAGATGGTGTAGTGAAGAGAGAGGGAATGATAGGTAAAGGGCACCTCTCCCTTCTTGTAGCGCTGAAGACCGGGCGTTGCATTGCTGGGGCCACCGGGCTCAGAGGCGGCGCCTGGAGTGCTGGCCGCTCCCGGCGTTGGCGTCATCACCGCACTCCCGCCCATCCCCGACGTCACCGACCTCAATCCACTTGTTCTAATTTCACTTTCACCCAGTGGCGGATAGCGGGGGGGCAAACGGGGCCCGTTTCCCCCCCCGAACGGATTTAGGGGGGGGGGGAATTCCCCCCCCCCGAAACTTACAGGAAGGGGAAAAATTTCACCCTTTTAGATACATCTTGTCAAAAAAATTTTCTGCGCGCGTCGCGCGCAGAGTCTAATTTGGTCTAATATAAATTTTTACCAAAAATTTCCCCCCCCCGAACCAAAATTCTATATCCGCCACTGCTTTCACCCATGCTCCCATGTTTCGTAAAACTAGCCATTCCGCGTCTATATGCTGTCCATCCAATCCCATTCCGCTTCTAGCTCGGTACCCATTATAAAAATGCATTGATTTGGCCAACCTAGGCGTAGTAGAGCCGGAGACGGAGAGGGCGGCATCAGAAGCATTGTCGGGAACGTCGATGGCCAGATGCTGCTCCTCCCCACCTTCTATCCCCACTTCCAGTCCCTCCCCATCGCCCAGACTTGGCTTCTTGGCCGAGTTTCTTGCACCAGCCACACCTGTCCAGCATCAATTTTCTTCCCTCCAAGTGCCCGGGTGAGCTAAAAGTTGAGGAGACCGATGGGTGGTGGGAGGCGTAGCGGGGGTCCTGGCTGAGGATTGTGGTGGTGGGGCGGATGATGAAGAGGTGGAAGGGTGGGAAGGATGTGGGCGGGACTGGGAAGCAGGCCGTGCGTGGGCTGGAAGTGGAAGGGTGGCAGGGGAGGCGTGGTGTGATGGTGCATGGGTGGACTGGCCAGGTTGCTGCCGGTCAGCTGGCCCATACCCAACATTGGGGCATGCACGGCTCCACCCATTGCCTTCAAATATCCTGCCTTCCTTCACGGGAGTGGGAGTGAGGTGAGCTAAAACCTCGTGAAGGCTCACGGATGGTGTCAGATCAGGCGTAGAGCTGGCTGTGATGGCTGTGGAGGTTGGGAGCTGGATATGTGGTATAGTTGGGGGATGAGAGATGGGAGGGTGGGTGGGAGAGAGGGACCTCGTGGAAGTGTGAAGGGTGTGGGGTGGAGAGAGGTGCGGAGGTGACGGGGGTGTTGGAGGTGACGACGGCGCCGTTGTTGCCCAGAAGGAGGTCCTCGTACCAGGGCGGACGGAGGAGGCGGATGTTGGCTCGGGAGACCCAGGCCACCTGCAATACACCAATCACTCCCGCCTACTCACTTTCAACGCCCATAGGCCATGCTTCATCAGTGATTTACCTACTGATGTTGAGTTGAATATTCTTCGTTATTTCCCACTAAATCAAATTTCGTCAGTCATAGTGGAGCCAGTGTAGCCTCTGTAGCAAAAACGGTGATAAATGAATTTTCGTAGTTAGGCGCGCAATTAGCAGCGTCCACCCTGTACTCCGTAGGTATGTGGAGGCAGAATTGGCTGGTACCTCAGGAGTGCGTTTGGCCGGGGAGCCGTTGTTGGAGCCATCGCTTGAGTTGCCGTTGTCTCGCACGAAGGACACCTAAGCACTCCATATCATCACTCCTTGACACCCATAAAAGAGCGATAGCTACCTGGAATGAGATGGGCTGTACGAGGCTGATGCCGACGACGGTGGCCTTGTGGAAGGCCGTCGCCGCCGGGCTCTTTCGTGCCGCCCCCACCGCGCCCATTGCCACCTTCAATCACTCCCCTCCTTCTTGCCCTCTTCTCTCCTTGGACCTCTCTCACCTCTCTAGGCGGAGGAGCAGTGTCGGCCACGATTGCTGCTGAGGCTAGGGCGAGCGGGAAGCGCAGCTCCTCCCCACCATCGTCCAGCGACACCACCGCCTCCCGAACACCCCCCGCCCCCACACCCACCCCACTCAGCACACCTCAATCCCCGCACTCTTTCCTAGGCAGGAAGAGGGTGAGGGGCAGAAGAGGATGAGGCAAGGCAGGGGCAGAAGAGGAACCGGAGACAAAAGCATCGCTGGGCTGATGGCGGGCCAGGACGCGAGTGCCGCTCCACTCCTCCAGACAAACCCCGCCAGTGCTCTCCTCCTGAGCTGCCGCAGCTCCTACAGGCTCCATCGGATAAGCTCTGCCTGCAATTGCACTCCCTTTCAGAGTGGCTTGGGAGGCCTGAGGCCTGATAACCTCTCTCATGTGCTCGCATGAAGGCCCAGGAACTTTCCCCGCCTCCCTTGCCCTGCATCTATTGTCCTCCATGAGCTTTGATTAATTTCGGCGGCGCAGCTAGCTTTATTACTTTTCATTAGAGCAAGGCAGTAGTTCTAATTGAGAATTGATCCAGGCCAAAAGGGGGAGGAGCCCTCACGTGGTGACTAAGCGTGGAGTGATCGGGTTCGGCAGGGTTGCTGGGTCGGTGCTTACGGCGGAGTTTGGGGTGGAGAGAGGCGGCTTCGTCCCGCCGCTCCATCCCTCTGCAAGACATCAGCGCTGCCATTGCGATGTGCCCAGTCGCCTCCTTCTCCGCCCGCCCCACTCTACCCCTTACCCTTTCCTATCACCCCTTTCGCCCCTCTCTCCTGCCCCTTCCACCCCCTCCCCTTTGTGATGTGTGTAAAACGGCGTGGGCAGGAGAGGAGGGGAGTGTGGCTGGGTTGCAGTGTGTGGTAGTAGGTAGGGAGGGGTGCTGGCAATTGTGGGGCTGAATGAGCACCGTATGCGAAGGGGAGCGAAGAAGGGGAGGTGAAAGGGGGGAAGGAAGACTCCCGGGTCGTCAAGGGAGGCGAGATGGAGAGGGGAGGTCGGGGTCGGAGATTAGCGCTCGTAAAAAAGCCAGCCCATAGCCAAGTAGCGGAGGGAGGGGGGAATGGGGGCGGCCTTAATGGAGGAGCTAGATACGGAGTTTTGGACATGCCCCCTTTGACCTCGTGCGTCCTCTGTGCGGTCCCCAGAGTTGCCCCCTGAGGGGTTGTAAATGTGCTGGCCGGGACACTTCCTTCTGCCTCTGATGGATCAGCTTCCTTTTGACGGAGCGAAGTTCTCCTGGGCTCTTCCCCCTCACACAATCTTATCACAAAAGCCACCAGTCATGACATCCCCTACTTCCCCACCACCAGTCCTACCACCCAAGATGCCTCTATTCCCAATTCTGTCTGGCCTGCTACATGATCAAAGCATTGTGCGACTGGGAAGTTGCCAGATATTTCTTCACTTCACGCAGAAAAGGGTGAAGAAGGGAGTGGTGGTGGAGGATAGTGCGGGGCCTTGAATGGAGGGAGGGTAAGGGAGGACGCCGAAGAGAGGAAGGGAGGAGGGGAGTAGCATGAAGGTGGGCGAGTGTGTGTGTGGCGGAAAATCAATGAAGGGGAGAGGGGGGTAGAGAAAGTGGAGGAGAGTGAGGGCGGTGAGGGAGTGCGGGAAGGGAGGTGGCTGTGCGGAGGGAAGGGAAGAGGGGAAGCGTGTGTGGGCGTAGTAGGAGGGAGTGTGTATGTGTATGTGAGCAGGGCTGGAGGGGCATGGGAGGAAGCCAGTGCGAGCTCTCTCCGTGCCAGGCCTCTAGTAGCACCTCCAGGCTCAAAGGCTCTGTGTAGGAGAGGCGGAGGCTAGGGAATCAGCAGGACAGTACATCAGAGCCGCTTAAACAGATCTCCCGCAGCAATTGAAGGCCCAGAGCCCTGCTATGCCCCGCCTACTCCCTGAAGCTCATTGATCCGAATTCCCAATGACGTCCCCTCACACCCTCATCCGCCTCCCAATCCCCCTCCCCTCCGCCTTCACTACCTCCAGCATTGCACCAAATTACACAGCATATTTATGCTTGGAGAAGGAAAACAATGTAAGAGGTTCAGTAGAACTCTTGTCGGAAATGAAAATGCATGTTGAAGCTTGGCCGAAGAGAAGTAGGCTCGGGAGGGCAGCGGAGGGTGGCTGGAGGGAGTGTGTGAGTGTGTGTGAGGATCTAGGGTGAATGGGGCAGTGTGGCTCAGTGTGTGTGTGTTCACGCGCCCCTTCCCCTTCACTCTGCTCTCGCCCTCCCCCCACACTAACCAGCCTTCACTATCTCCCCCGCGGCCCCCCATTCACCCAACCACGGCCTCCCTGGCCAAAGACCAGAGCCTACTTTGGCATGACATGTAAAAGCGAAATTATACTTACCTTTTGTCAGAGCTCCTCTGAGACGATGGCAGAACAAAAAGCTCTTCACTTCTCCGACATCCAATAGAGCGGTCTCTTATTTGCTGCCAGCTGGAAGAGCAGAGAATATTTGGGGTGAGCCAGCGTAAGAGAGACAGTCTACTACAACAGCGCAGTGGCGTGTGTAAAATTGGCGGACGAAAAAGGTGAGCAGGGAGGGCTGCGGAAGAGTGAATGTTTTAGGCTGGGGAGGGGGGGCAGGAGGAAAAGTGGGAGTTGTGGAGAGAAGAGGGGAAGAGTGGGAGGGTGTTTGGGGCGGGAGGAAAAAGCACGGGAGGGGAGAGCAGGGGATTGATGATTTGGCCCTGCCCCACTCTTCAGCGCTTCAGCCAGCACTGCCAGAGGCCTCCTCCTCCTTCCTCACTCGCAACACCACCAGTCTCCCTCCCTCCACCTCCACTCACACACACACTCCTCTTCTCCACCCCTGGTGTAGTCTTTTTTCAGCCCTCTCTCTGCGCCCACCTTCTGCCAGGCCAAAGCCCTCCACTTCTACATGCTGACTTCTTGTTTGAGGCAAAACAGGGAGGGGCTAGGGCTAGAGAAAGTAGGGGAAGAAGAAGAGAGGAGGTCATGCATGGGAAGCAGGGGAGGAAAAGGCGGTGAGAGTGAAGATGAGGTGGGCGGGGCGAGGCTAGGAGCCAGCTGCAGGGCGCGGCGGTGGGACAGGCGAAGGAGAGACTTCTAGCCGCCCCCTCCCCCTCCCCCCGTGTGCTGGGGCTCCTCCCCTCCTCCTTCCCTGGCTGGGGCGGCGGCCTAGGGAGAGAGAGACAAGTTGAAGGAGGGTTGTGGGAGGGAAAAACATCGCCTTCGCCACCGCCGCCCTCGCTCAATCGATGCCACACACGCCCCCACACACACACCCCCATACTCCCCAACACCACCTCTCACCAACCACCCTTGCCCCCTTGCCACACCCTACCTCCAGCCTACACACGCGGGCAGGGAAGGAGGGACACTGCATTCTTATGAGGCCATGTGAGAGAGGAGGGTGTAGGAGGAGAGGAGGGTGTAGGTTGAGAGGAAGAAGGGCAGTGCAGGCGGGGTATGGCTGGCAGTAGTGAGGGAGGGGGCAAAAAGGAGGAGGGGCGGTAAAGGAGGGGCTGGGATGACTGGTGTGCCTGTCTCCAGTGTGTATGTGTGTTGTGGTGTGTGTGAGTATGTGTGTAAGGAGAGGGGTGGAGGAAAGGGGTGGAGAGGGGGTGGAGGGGAGGGTAGGAGGGTGTGGGGTTGAGGGGGCAGGAGGGGCTGGTGTGAGGAAGGTAGGAGGGTGGAGGCCAAACGCGCGAAGGGAGCGTAAAACCCAGCCGCACTCCCACTACCCTCGCCTCCCTTCACCTCGCCCACTCCCACTCCCGCTCCCCTTCAATGATCCTGAAGGGCCGGTCGGGCAACGACGGGAGGGAGGGCGGGAAAGGGGAGAGAGGAAGGGAGAGAAGGGGGTGAGGGAGGGAGGCAGAGGGAGGCAGGGCCTGGGAAGCCTGTCTCACAGGAGGCAGGAGGGAATGGAGGCAAGGCCAGCATAGGTTGGGGCGGGGTGGGCTTGGCTGAGCGGAGGGAGGGAGGGAGGAGAAGGGGGTGGAAGGGAAGGGGTAGTGCGGGCGAATGGGTTAGTGCGCGCAGAGCGAGCGAGAGGGGGGAGAGAGGGCAATGGGGGAAAGAGATGGGGGCTACTGAGCGCGCGACGGGCCTTACTCTCCTTACTACGCACTCTGCTCTCCCAGTCCCCCTTCTCCATACCCCCTCTCTCAACCGTCCCGTTCTCCCATTCCCTTTCACCAGCCCCCCTCTTCCCCTCTTCCAGCCTGCCTCTCCCCTACCCTCCCCAGCAAGCGCCTCCTATTGATCCCGCGCTCCACACACTGCCCTCCCGCTCCACTCACACATACGCACCGCCCCTCTTTGCACTCAAGGCCTTCACTACGTTCAGCCACACATACGCACTCCCGCACTACCCTCTCCTTCCCTCCTCCTCCCTCCCTCCTTCCTCCTCTGCCCCTTCTTCTTCCTTCGCCCTTCCCTTTACTCCCACGCTCATTCTCCCCATACCCTACCACACCCATCCCTTCTACTACCCTACTTTGCTTCTTCCTTTCTTCTCACAAAATTGACAAGAAATAAACGCACTTAATTATCTATTTATGAATATATTTCATGAAAAGGGCTGCTCCGTAGACTTGGATTCCGTTAGATGATTCATGGAACAAACGAAGTTAGAAGAACAAAGAACTAATGATTATGTGGAGTCCAGGAATGTTGAATAGTAGTTGTTTTGGCCGCAGTTTAGTCTTCACGCGCAAACTAGGTCCGCCTTCATGGCTTCTGTCAGTGATTCGTTAGATTTCACAAAAGTAAAGAAGGAGCAATCGACTCTGCCCCCACATTGGAGCCTCACAGGCCGGCTGTGGGCCCTCCCATCGACGCCTCTTTCCTCGCCGGGAGGAAGGAGGACGGGAATGGGCAGCAGCTGGGAATCTCCTGCTACGGGCGCCGCGACTTCAGCGCCACCAGCATCCCCTCACCTTCTACACCATCACTTCACCCAACCTCTCCTCTCCAGCTCAAGCGTGCTAGGTGGAATTAGGGCTTGCGCTAAGTCCTAGTTTCACCTCAAATTTCGGTGCATTGCTTCGAGTGCTTAGGAAAGTGTCTGGGTGGTGTAGTTGGTTCCAGCTCAAGCGAGAGCAACCAGGCCACAAGTGACGGCCTCAGGACGACAGCCAACAGGTGCACAGCTTCGCCCTAAGCCTCTCCTACCCCTTCCCAACCCCGCTCCATGCGATTCTCTTTCGCGGAAGAGCAGCCTTCCAGAACCTTCTCTAGTGACGTCAGACCGCGCAGATTAGGCCCACACATACCCCATCAACTATCTACATCTCCCAACACCCCCCACCAGCGGAGAGTGTACACAAACAGCAATACGTAACTGAACGAAGTACGGACGATTTGTCTTGGAATACTGTTTCTAGATGAGCGTGAAGCTCGGCAAAATTTTCAATTTAAATAGCAACAAAATTGCAAAAAAAAATTTGAAAAATTTGCAAATTGGTAAAAATTTGCAATTTTTTGGGTAGCAAAGATTCTATTGAAATTAGGCTTTAAAAACACAAAAATGGGCAAATTTTGGTTAAAATTTGCAATTTTTCGGGTAGCAAAGTTTTTATTGAAATTAGGCTCTAAAAACATAAATTGGCGAAAAATTTTGATAAAATGCGTCGTAGAGGTTGACTTTCTTCCCCCTTCCGGAGGAATCTTCCCCCCCCCCCCACGAAATCCATTTGGGGAGGTGGAACATCCCCTCCCCTTTATATCGCATGCTTCATGCTCCATAAAAACCTACAAACCTTCGCCATTTTACAAATAACCAATGCCAAAATTCTTGCCTTCTCTGAAATAACGCCCGATAAAAACCACATGTCTTCATGCTCCATGTACCCCCAAAACACCAAACGTCATGCCCAATAAAAATCTCAATCCAATGTCTCTATGCTCAATCTACCCAAAAACCCCAAACGTCAAACCCCAGTTTTTTAAAAAAACCACATTTTCTGTAATCCATCCACACCCAAAACCCTTAGCCATATTTTCTATGCTTTGTTCTACCCCAAAAGTCCAACCATTGTGCTCCATAAAAACCCCAAGCCATTCTCTCCATGCTCAATCCATCCACAAAAACCAAAACAACATGCCCCATGAAAATTGCAACACTTCGTCATCAAGCCCCACCCAACCCCGAAACTCCA
>JASANA010003217.1:0-52397 GCA_030248095.1 Ptycholaimellus sp. GST1_10 | reverse complement strand
TTCCCTTCTTCTATCTAATTATACCCCTATGCTCGAATAGTGTCAATTCCAGGCTAATCTTCGTCAGTCAAAAAAGCCTTCTGGGGAAGTAAGGAGGCCAACTTTTTCTTGGCCTCGATGAACTCGCCCTGGAACTTGGACATCTCGGTCTTCTTGGCCAGCAGCTTTACTTCCGTGTCCGTGATGGTCGGGATGGCGGGGCAGGGATTGGCCGCCGGTAGCAGTCGGATGTTGAATTTCACGTCCTAAACTCACACGGCCCTCTCATCATCCTTGAGCAGAGGATGAATGGGGGAAGACTGGAACCTGGAACCAATTGTCCCCGTAAACTGCTATGAGGTGCTCGCCTTCTTTCAAGCGGATGTTTGAGGAGGGTTCCAGGCCGTCAAGCAGGTGGAATTGCAGCGGTACTTCCTTGTCCTCCAGGAACTGTGGCCACACATCAAGTTGCAGAGAGGTTGGATGGGAAGAAGCAGGGAACCTTGAGGGGAAATAGTTCAGAAAGGACAGATCTGTCGAAGGGTACGAAGAAGAAATCTGCGACGGTGCACTTCTTTCGCGTCTTTGACTCCTCGATCTGTTTCACGCCGCCCTCATCGTCGAATAGGATCAGCTTGAACCTGCAGCATCACTTTCTTGCTATCGATTGAGGCACATGTTTCCATGCCTAAATCTATTAACTGATTGAAGCACATATTACCAATCTCAGGACCATTATTGACACTATTTTTTCCCAACTTGCGGGTCCAATTTTGGCCTCATTACAAAATTAGACTAGGAATAAGGAAAGTGGACGCCAACCGACTCATGGCAGGTGATCGTACGATAAGCATGCAGCCATTGGCCTCCATGGAAGGGGTGATTCGAAGTTTGTAGAACTTTGGCTCCTGCTTCTCCACCCGCTCCTCGCTCACAGCCCCCGGCTCCAGCTCACGGGCTGTGGCCGTCGTTGTTCTGTTGTGCACCAGGTCTTTGGCTTGTGCCAGCACCTGCAACCCTTTTTTTTATTCTTACCTACTCTTCACAATCGCATGCAAATGGACCTTCGGCGATATCTGCGTTGGAATGGGCACTCCGAGTTTGTTGAACAGAGCTCCAAACACTCGACCTACTCCGCCCATCTCTGACACATCGATGCCTAAATTCGTCCAGTCTTCAACCATGAATCCCTCAACTACGCAAAGGTGACCTTCAAAGTCGACCACGGCTCCACTAGGCCCAGAGACGTCGTACTGACGCCGTTTGTTGGGGTCCGAAAGTACGGCGTAGGCGATGGAAATCTCCTTGAACTTCTCCGCCGCCTCGTGATCGCCCGGATTCTAAACACCCAACTCGATTGATGGAGAGAGAAATTGATGAAGAAGAAAACCTTATCGGGGTGCAGTTTGATGGCCATCTTGCGGTAAGCATTTTTGATCTGGGACTCACTGGCATTCTTGTCTACGCCGAGCAGTTTGTAGAAGTCTTTGTCGTCTTTTGTGGGTGAGGCCGGCATTTTTTGTTCACACTCAACAGCGATGATAATAAGCAGTCTTTCATGGGTAGCATTTCGGAAAATTAAATAAGATCATGAGCTAAGGATGCCACGGTCTGATGACATTTCAAGATGAATCATGAAAAATGAAGTGACGTGTTTAAAGGTCTGAGGCGTGGGGAAATGGTGCATGACTATCTGCACAGTCGCCTCCATTGATTTTGTGCAAGATGCTTTCTTTGCGCAATTCACGAATACCGTATAAACTATTTGCGCAGTTTTCTTTTTCGTCAATCTTTGCTTGAGTCTGCATTAGAGTCTTCAACAGCTGCTAGAGCATAACTTGGCGGTAAGAGGCGAATAGAAGGACTTTTCACCCCAGGATGGGCGATGCGCTGCCTTGGCCGATTCTTCCACCTAAAACCATTCTTTGCTTGCCATATAAAACAAGGTATTCTCGGCTGTTGCCAAGATGCGCGGCCTTTGTCCCAGATAATAAGCTAAGCAATTCCTTTTAACTGCTTTAAGATACTGCCGCAGCAAACGTATCTGCAAAATCTAAGCTGAGTTTATTGAAAAACCAGTTTTTTTTGGATGTTCGAATTTCTGAAACATCAAGATTTTAGGTTTTTGACTATAAATCAAGAAATAATAAATGTGTCGAAAAATTCTATTATCAACTTCAATATATCACCATTAGAGACGTACATGCCAAAATTCAACTGATTTCATTGAAAAACCATCGATTTATGGATGTTCAAATTTTTGAAACATCAAGAATTTAGGTTTTTGGCCATAAACTGAGAAATAACAAATATTTCGGTAATTCCTTTTGCCAGCTTCTAGATAGCACCTCGACGGACGCACCTGCCAAAAATCAGCCAATTTCGTTAAAAAACCAGTGATTTATGAATTTTCGTACTTTGAAACATCAAAAAATTGAGTTTTGGGCAAAAATCAAAAAAATACGTCAATCCCAAAAAATGGCCTGGAGATACCACCCAGGCGGACTTTCAAGCAAAAAATCAGCCAATTTCGTTGAAAAACCAGTGATTTATGAATTTTCGTACTTTGAAACATCAAATAATTGAGTTTTGGGCGAAAATCGAAAAATTACGTCAAGCCCAAAAAATGGCCTGGAGATACAACCCAGGCGGACCTTCATGCAAAAAATCAGCCAATTTGGTTGAAAAACCGCGGAGGCCGGGCCCCGGAATGACATATATATATATATATGCGGAAAGACGGACGCAAAAATGAGGTAACTGCTTAAGCTGGCCTTGGCCGCCCGCCGCTTCGGGCAGGGCGCCAGAGCTCCTCCGGCCTCCGGGCACGGGTGCTACGGCCCCTACGCTTCGCCTAGCATGCTTCGCATGCCAGGCTACGCTCCGGGGCCTTCGCACCCATGCCCTACGGCCTCCGGAGCTCTGACTGCCCTGCCCTCCGCGGCAGGCGGCCTACGGCCGCGCAAAAATTGCCATTCAAAAAGCGACTTCGAAATCCGCTTGGTTTTTTCGCGTAATCTTTGGGCATTTCACTTGAAAATTAACTTGAAAAATTCAGCTTACATCTATGCAGTAAAAAACGGATTGAACAAACTAAACAAGGTAATATCGGCTGTCGCCAATAGATGCGCGGCCTGGAAGCTTCATAAATTGTCATGTTTCATTTAGGGCTATTTTCAAAAATGATTACTAATTCGGTTATTAAATAAATCATGTCATTCCGCATGCCCTTTCAAGTTCTGAAAAAATGATTTCTGAGGTGTTTTAATAATAATAATATAACTATTTATTTAAAAATTGCAATTTTCGAAAATTTTTCGAATTTTGAGGCCTCAATTTTCGAGGTTTTTTGACCATAATTCAAGAACGAATCAAAATTACGCCAAGCGCAAAAAAACGTCCCGAGCCACCACCCAGACGGACCTTCATGCAAAATTTCAGCCAATTTCATTGAAAAACCGAGGAGTACGGGCTCCGGAACCACAAATATATATATATGCGGACAGACGGACGAAAAATGGGGTAACTGTATAAGCGGGCCTTGGCCGCCCGCCGCTCCGGGCAGGGCGCCAGAGCTCCTGCGGCCTCCGGGCATGGGTGCTACGGCCCCTACGCTTCGCCTAGCATGCTTCGCATGCTAGGCTGCGCTCCGGGGCCTCCGCACCCATGCCCTACGGCCTCCGGAGCTCTGACTGCCCTGCCCTCTGCGGCAGGCGGCCTGCGGCCGCGCAAAAATTCTCTCAAGATATGTCGAATGCCGGTAGCACTTTTAAAAAACTTCCTCGAACCTCAGAAATCAATTATTCATGCAAGGAGCAAAATTAATGGATATGAATGGAACAAAAAAGCATGGCAAAAAGTTTTCCGTCAAAGAGCGATGAAGCATTGGTTGGATTCGAGCAAGCCTCGCCCTATCCTGCTGCATACGCCACCCCCCGCCGATAAATCACCAACAGCCCTATCCCATGGACTTCGAGGCCCTCGACCTAAACGACGACTTCACCGATTTGTTCCCACCGTAGTATTCTTAGCCCCATGTCCCCGGTCTTCAGGTTCAGCAGCAGCGCAACGCTCCATGCTTCAACCACCAACACCTCTCAATCACCCGGCCACTCCTCCAGGCTGAGCCACTTTCCATTCTTCACCAGCCGTCTCCATTTTCATCCTCGACGACATCCTATCCATCACCCTCTGCCGCCAACCTCAACATACCCATCCACCACCAATATCAGGTTCCTATCCAGCCCATGGCTCCAACCTCTAAGCCAGCCCATCTATTCAATCCAGCCAATGAAAAAAATACCCCAATCCCGGCATCTACCGCCAGCAGAGGGCCCAGCTTCTACCGCCCTGCCTACCATCAACCGCCGCCTATTGCTTGACCCAGGCTGTCAATGCCTCCCCCCGGTCTCAATCTTCGCTCAGCTCCACACTTTCGCCAGAAGCCCCGCAGTCTCGTCAGAGTCAACGCTCCGCCCTACTCCCTCTCCATCACTTCACGCCGCCATCTTCCCCCTCTGCACTCCAGCTCCAGCACCCCCTCTGCCTATTCCACGCCCACTTCCGCCTACAACCCTCCTGCAAAGGCCATTCACAGACGCGGAGGAGGGAAGAGATTGGGCCCCGAACTGCTCCTCTACCCCAGCCCATCCGGCAACAACATCCTGGCCCTCAAGCCCCGCCGGCACAGCAGGAGGCGAATGAAGCGCCAAGCTGTCCTTCAGCGACTTCACCCAGCAGGCTACCAAAGGCCAGCCCCCAGCTATCATCGCAGTCGCCTTATACGCCGCAAGCATCGCAGCCACCGGATGCACCCATATTTCTAAGTTTGCTCAATTGTTTATTTTTCACCCCAACTGGATGTTTTAGTGTTTTTATGATTCGTTTAGTTCACTGCGATTTCGTTTTTGCACTTAAGCGGTGTTATTTAAAGTTGAATTTTGCTGTTTTTAAAATTTATCGCTTTTCAATTAATTAAAAAAAATTATGTTATTGATAAGGAAAAATTCCGAGACATGCAATTCCATTCGCGGTCCGGACCAGGAATGTATTTCCATTCCTGGTCTTCAATTTTCCATTCTTATAGACCATATTTCCATTCCTCGGCTAAATTTTTTGCATTTCTTCTACGTTTTCTCCAAAATTTTGTTTAAAAAGTATCAAACTAACTACATAGGGTTACGTAATGGACAATTCTGCATCGAATGGTGCCACTCGTTTTGCGTCATTTTCATTTTTGGGGCTGTCGACGTAAGTTTTCTGAAAAAAACCCAATTTTCGCCCTTTTTTGATGAATGGAAAATTTTTGGCACTTATTCCTCAGGAATGGAAAATTTTTGGCACTCATTCCTCAGGAATGGAAAATTTTTGGCACTCATTCCTCAGGGATGGAAAATTTTCGGCACTCATTCCTCATATATTTTCAGCATAAAATGACTCCAGGTAACCCTAAAAGATTCAAAATCTACATAACTAAGTCCCACGAAGTAGTTAGGATGCTGTAGGCTGGATATCATTCATGTTCAGATTAATGCAATATTAACTATCCTGAATAAAATGGTCTGACCCTAAACTACATACTTAGTGAAAATTAAGACTGGAACAAATTTTTTCCGACTTTTCCATTTCTAATCAAAAACACATCCAATGGGTATCAATCGAAAGCTAGTGATGCAGCGAGTGCAGAAATGAACTTTGTTTTGCCAATTTTCAATTGAAATTTTGCAAAATTTGAAATTTAATAGTTGAGGAATGGAAAATGGAATTTCAAGGAATGGAAAATTTTCGGCACTCATTCATCTCGTTTTTTTCAGCATAAAATAACTCCAGGTAACCCTAAAAGATTCAAAATCTACATAACTAAGTCCCACGAAGTAGTTAGGATGCTGTAGGCTGGATATCATTCATGTTCAGATTAATGCAATATTAACTATCCTGAATAAATGGTCTGACCCTTAACTATGTACTTAGTGAAAATTAAGACTGGAACAATTTTTTTTTGACTTTTCCATTTCTAATCAAAAACACATCCAATGGGTATGAATCGAAAGCTAGTGATGCAGTGAGTGCAGACATGAACTTTGTTTTGCCAATTTTCAATTGAAATGTTGCAAAATTTGACATTTAATAGTTGAGGAATGGAAAATGGAATTTATAGGAATGGAAAATTTTCGGCACTCATTCCTCACGTTTTTTTCAGCATAAAATTACTCCAGGTAACCCAAAAAGATGCAAAATCTACATAACTAAGTCCCACGAAGTAGTTAGGATGCTGTAAGCTGGATATCATTCATGTTCAGATTAATGCAATATTAACTATCCTGAATAAATGGTCTGACCCTTAACTACGTACTTAGTGAAAATTAAGACTGGAACAAATTTTTTTTGACTTTTCCATTTCTAATCAAAAACACATCCAATGGGTATCAATCAAAAGCTAGTGATGCAGCAAGTGCAGAAATGAACTTTGTTTTGCCAATTTTCAATTGAAATGTTGCAAAATTTGACATTTAATAGTTGAGGAATGGAAAATGGAATTTATAGGAATGGAAAATTTTCGGCACTCATTCCTCACGTTTTTTTCAGCATAAAATTACTCCAGGTAACCCAAAAAGATGCAAAATCTACATAACTAAGTCCCACGAAGTAGTTAGGATGCTGTAAGCTGGATATCATTCATGTTCAGATTAATGCAATATTAACTATCCTGAATAACTGGTCTGACCCTTAACTACGTACTTAGTGAAAATTAAGACTGGAACAAATTTTTTTCGACTTTTCTGTTTCTAATCAAAAACACATCCAATGGGTATCAATCGAAAGCTAGTGATGCAGCGAGTGCAGCAATGAACTTTGTTTTGCCAATTTTCAATTGAAATTTGGCAAAATTTGACATTTAATAGTTGAGGAATGGAAAATGGAATTTCAAGGAATGGAAAATTTTCGGCACTCATTCCTCACATTTTTTTCAACATAAAATGACTCCAGGTAACCATTCCATTCCTTGAAATTCCATTTTCCATTCCTCAACTATTAAATGTCAAATCTTGCCAAATTTCAATTGAAAATTGGCAAAAAAAAGTTCATTTCTGCACTCGCTGCATCACTAGCTTTCGATTGATACCCATTGGATGTGTTTTTGATTAGAAACAGAAAAGTCAAAAAAAATTTGTTCCAGTCTTAATTTTTACTAAGTACGTAGTTAAGGGTCAGACCAGTTATTCAGGATAGTTAATATTGCATTAATCTGAACATGAATGATATCCAGCCTACAGCATCCTAACTACTTCGTGGGGCTTAGTTATGTAGATTTTGCATCTTTTTGGGTTACCTGGAGTCATTTTATGCTGAAAATATATGAGGAATGAGTGCCGAAAATTTTCCATTCCTGAGGAATGAGTGCCAAAAATTTTCCATTCCTGAGGAATGAGTGCCAAAAATTTTCCATTCCTGAGGAATGAGTGCCAAAAATTTGGCGAAATTCGGGTTTTTTTTCAGAAAACTCGCGCCTACGGCCCCAAAAATGAAAACGACGCAGAACGAGTGGCACCATTCGACGCAGAATTGTCCATTACGTAACCCTTTGTAGTTAGTTTGATACTTTTTAAACAAAATTTTGGAGAAAATGGAGAAGAAATGCAAAAAATTTAGCCGAGGAATGGAAATATGGGCTAAAGGAATGGAAAATTGAGGACCAGGAATGGAAATACATTCCTGGTCCGGACCGCGAATGGAATTGCAGAACTCCCGGAAAAATTTGGCTGTTTGTAAAATTACAAAAGAAAAGTTCTCAGCAATATATTGAATGACAAATCAACTGCAAGTGCAGGACGTTGCTGTGAAATTTGCTTTCATAGCGCTCTAGTTTTATTTATTTCTGCTTATGGTTTTACCAGTTGGCACCAAATCGTTCGCATTTATTATTCGCATCTGGCATTCGCATTCGCATTTATTATCCGGAGAAAATATCAGAACAACCATCTGAAGCGATAGCTTTTTTCAGAATAAGGTGACAAACGCGGAATAACATGGTATAGAAAAATTCTGCTGCTTTACAATTCATGTACAATATGAATTACCGCCAGTTTTCTTCCGTTAGGTATCTGAGAAAGAAAGGAAGCAAAGAAGAAAGTAGGGAAGAGAAAAAAAGGGGAAAGTTGGAGCGCGAGGGAACGATGGGGGGAGAGGGTAGGGGATGAATAGAGGACCGAAAGCAAGCGTATCATATGGGCTTGGGAGCACATAATTGCAGTGATGATTGAGAAGCGTTTGGCGAGAGCTTCAACCAATGGTGCCAAAGTTAGAAGACAAATTCTGCCCAAAGCTTGCCTTGCTAAATTCAACTGAAAGCTAAATTGTCCTGCGATTGAGCAGGTCTCAAAATCACCAAAGCGATCTTGAAATCTGCTGTTTCGCAAGACAACCTAACTTCCAGCCTTATTCTGCATAGCAATTTTCGGTGAGAATTTGTCTCCAAACTTTGAACATCTCAAACCAATGGTGGTCGCTCTCACAAAACGCCTCCCTCATATTCACTGGAAAGGTTCCCTATGAGACTTGAAAGCGAGCATTGGAGATCCTCAGCTATTTGTTGGCTACGCCCGTGTAGACGGCTTGAAGGTAGAGGTTGTCGTCCTTGATGCGCCTCCATTCGTGGACTTGCGAGGCTTCTACATCTGGACAATTTTCCATGGCCCTGATGAACTCGATCCCGCAGGCGCTCAGGAACGACTCCGCATTTCGCAGAACCTCAACATTTAACATTTGCTCATGCCTTTTTGGAGACAAGTTTGAATTCTAAATGGATTGTCAATTTCCCATCAAAATTGCTCAATGGAGATGGATAGAGAGTGACTTGGAAGTTGTGCGTGCGAGCGTTGTCGAGCTTGGCGCGCTGGGCCTTGAGCTCCTTGTCGATGGGGCGGCAGGCGGCTTGGAGCTCCTTGGAGGGCATGGGGGGAAGGCTGGTCTTCTTCTTCTCCGCTTCCTGCTTCAGCTCCTTCTTCTGAAACATTTCCACCTTTTCAACCCTTTATTTCTTCTTATTCGAGACCAATGAACCTTGGCCTCGATCGCCTCCTGACTAAGGTAACAACTCCAGTCCGGTATCTCCCCCTTGGACGGCTTGTAGGAGACGAACTTGAGGAACTCTATGAAGGTCTGCAATTTTCGGCTAAAGCTGAAAGGGACGAGGAGTGAAAACGAAAAAGTAACCCCTTTGAAGATGTTGGCGCAGACGAGCTCCCCCATTCGGAGACGGAACTCTGCTGGTGCCACTGTCTGAAACTGTATCCTTCAGCTCCTCCTACGGCTTGGAAGTCAAAAGGGCAACGTGGCGGCGGCGCTTAGAAGGTGGTGCTTTCGCTCCCTCATCTGCAGCCACATCCTCTTCTGCCTCCTCTCCGTTCTCCGTCTCCGCCTCCTTTGAAGATCAGTACTATACTATTGGATGCAATTTGCGATCTGAAAGGAAAAGAAACCGAGGACCGGCGTCGGTGTTTGCGCTTGAGGTTTGGAGGTTGGCCGCGAGATGCTTCGGAGTAGAGCGAGGGTGAGCGCGATTCGTAGCTGTCGATATCCAGGTGTTCTGGGCTCACTGCGTCTCCGATCTAGGAAATGAGTGAGGTGAACTTTGATCGCATCGAAGGAGTGGAAGTGCAAGAGTACCTCTGGCGAAGATAGGTGTTCCTGGGCGCCCCACTGCGGTATTTCCACCTCCCTTGCCACACTTCCGCCTCCAAACGCCTGTGGATGTGTAGTTTGCCCTACACGGGGCTGGATGATGCAATAGCCGCCGCCACCAGCACCGCCAACGCCTTCCTGCATGCCCCAACCTTCATTGATGAAAGATTGCCGGAAAGAATGAAGCGAGGTTTGAGAGAGAAGAAATTTAGAAGGAAAAGACTGGATCCAACCAGTAGCTCCTGCTCCTGTGCGTAGGTGAAGATTTGGTCGAAGTCGGGGTCCGGTGGAAGAGGCGGTGGAGTTTGCTGAGTGCCCCTTTCAGGCTCTTGCTCCAAGGCTGCCAGCAGCTCCTCCAGCTCCCCCACGTTGATGGCCTCCATGTTCTCCACCATCACGAAGCTTTGCTCCATCAAGCAGAGAATCGATGTAGAAACAAGCTCAGTCGAGTAGCACTGAGCCGGTCTGGGCAGCAGGCTGGCGGCTAGCGGAGGAGAGCTGCGGAGAATGAAAAGGGGCGTGGCCTCGTCAACCCTGACGTAAGGCCAACCCCTGTCCTTTGCCTGCAAGCAAGCGTTCCCGCGTTTCGGGCGCATGTCCCAAAATGAAGGAATTAATATTTTTGGGCATCGTTAGCAATTGTTGGCCTATGCAAAAGGTCTTCATAGCAGCATCAAGGCTGATTTGTTGGAAAGCAGGTTGTTTGAGACTTGTTTTGAATGAGCGCTAAAAAGGCCACCTGCACATACAATGGCTACTGCATGCCGCTCACTGTTTGAGCTGAGGCGACGAGATACAGAGAGGTGAAGGGGGTGCTCCCTGGGAAAGGTTTGGGCTACTGCAGTATAAGGAGCCACATAGACCGATCTTGTGGGCTTACAAAAAATTTTTAATGAAAAAGAAACGCAAACATTAAAAAAATTAGCTTAGTTATGAGTAAGTTTTTGTTTCGTTTGCGTGTAGCTTAAAATTTTCCATCATAAAAAGGAGTCATTGAAGAAAAAAAATAAATATTGGGCAAAAATTCATAATGAATTAATATTTTTTTGGGCACTCTTAGCTATCTAGCTATCTCAGGCCTTCCTGTTATCTGATCTATAGTCTCTTCCTAAAACTAGCCTTTTGTCTCTATGTCAGATTCAGGATTAAACCAGCTGAGGGAAAAATGTGGTAGGGGCCAAAAATAGTGAAAGCCAGTATGGGAGTGAGGCTAATGAATAAGGACGTTTTCACTACGGCGCTGCTTCTACGACAGGTCTCTACTTGCGCACTTTTCCCCGTCTCAAGAGCCAGCCATGTCAAATTAGTCAAAACCTTGCATTGCGTATTTATCTCTATTATTACCATCGCTTTACAATATCGCTTCATTTCTCACCACCCTGTTTTCACCATTACGGTAAGACAAGAGGAAGTTAGGTGTAGGTTATAAAATGGGGAAAGCCAAATTGTACTCGTACTGGCGAAGCTCGTGCTCCTGGCGCGTTCGCATTGCCCTTGCCTTCAAGGGCATCGAACATGACATTCAACCTGTCAACCTTTTGGAAGGCAAGCAGCGGGTTTCTTTCTCCATCTGTGCTTGGAGCACATGCATTTGAAGTGGGGCAATGTTTGAGGAAGATGAGTACATGGGCCTGAACCCCTTTGCCTGCGTGCCTACATTGGAACTGCCTGATGGAGGCGGTACGATAGTACAGTCGATGGCAATACTGGAGTACCTGGAGGAAGCCTATCCAGAGGCACCCAAACTCCTACCTTCTGATCCTCTGGAGAGAGCCAAGGTTGTCCCTTTCGCTTCCATGCTCCTGAGTGGAGTAATCATTACGCAGGTCCGCTCATTAAGCATGGAGATAGTGTCCGGCATCCAGCCGCTCCAGCCAGCCAAAGTCCTAGTTCACATCGAGAAGAATCTGGGTGGAGAAGAGGCTAAACAAGCCTGGGCCAAGCATTGGGTTTCTGTCGGCATGCTCGGTTTCTTATCCTTCCTTCTCCCTTTTTTCCTATCTCGTAGTATTTGGGGAAATTGATAAGCGCTGGAGAAGACGATGAGCAAGGTGGCGGGGAAGTACAGCGTGGGGGATTCGCTAAGCCTCGCCGATGTCTGCTTCGTCCCTCAGGCCTTCAATGCTGCTCGATTCGATGTCTCCTTGGATCAGTGTCCCACCATTAACAGAGTCCTCAAGGTATTGAATGAGCATCCGGCTTTCATTGCTGCTCATCCGAGCAAACAGCCGGACTGTCCAGACAAGCACTAGCCTCAGATTCTGCTCTGCCAATCTTTCACATTTGGTTCCTAAGGATCAAGACGTATCTTTAGTAATAACCATGTTGACATAGTACCATAGTATTGACAACCAGATTATGGAATGCCATATATTCTGTTGTTAGGCATAGTTGTTAATCCACCAAAGTTCAACGAACGATGCGCAGCAAATTTGTTTAGCGGCGAAGTATTTAATTTTGCAATTTTGGAATTTTGCAATGAGATTGAACATCTTTCTTTCTTTTGCACTTCATTTTTGAACAACATTTGTCATAAACCAAATCACAAAAATGAAAATTACTCATTTAATCTGTGAAAATGCAGACTTCTACAAATATTAATGATTGGCTCAAAATACAGCTCAAATTCTGGCATAAACTGGATCAAAGGTCGCAATCTTGCCGGGAATATTTACAGCCAAGTTGATGCCGAACAGAGGAGAAGAGCCATATACTGGTTTGTATGGGTCATTATCATCAGCCATGCGAAATCTCAAATTAAAACAAATATTAGCATAAAAAAGGCAAAAGAAAAAGCAAACATTTGCAGCTCCTTCAATGGCTGTCCGTCCTCAGATTTCAGTCCCTGCTCTGGGTCCACGGTGGTGAGAACACAGCGGGTACACGGCTTCACATTGGCAAACTCAACCTCCCCAATCCGCACCTCCTTCCAGCTGTCCTTCAAATTTCACTCAGCTTCGTTCCACAAATTTCAAAAGCATAAATTCTGAAATGATCCCAATCCGCAAAAAATCCTCAACCTCGGCAAATGGTCGATCGAGACCATCAAAGACGATGTTGGGCCGGAAATTGCGCACAGAAACGGGCTTTTTTAGTCGGCTATTCAACTCCGCCAAGGACTGCTTTGACAATGCCATGCAGACGCCCAGGTCTTGGAATATGGCCTGTTCCATTCTTTCTTTCTCTATCATCAGTCTCACTCATCCCAATCCCTCCCATTCACCTTATCCTTCCTCCTTGCCAGGGCAGCAATGCCAGGCTCGCCGGCAGCTACGAAACGCCGGTTGCTGCATATTCCGTTGGGCGGGTGATAGAGGAGGCGGAGGCAAGGTTTCCCAGTCAAGGCCTCCAGCCAGCTCCCCGCCCAGTCCCCGCAGTCCAGACACTCGATCTCGCCCTCAAACCTAAAAAGAGGGATTTTCTAGGCCGAAATAAAAGCCTGGAAAGTGGTGGGGACCAGAGTTGGACGGATCGCCGACTGTCTTCGCCAATCACAGAGTCCAGGTTGAGGATCAGCTCGGGCATGGAGCGCTGGACTGGGGCTTTGAGAGTGAGGCAGTTGCCGGAGATCTGGTGGGTTGAGCTGCCTAGATAGGTTTCTAGCGCAATAGTGGGTTGAGAACGGAAGTGGTGACGGTGACGAGGGCAGGGGCTTCGCGAGCGGTGAGTTTGACGTTTTTCTCGCTGTCCCAGACCAGGAGACTTCGATCGCGCAACTCCCCGCTTGTCATCACCTCAGCAGAGCACTCCGCCGATTCCACCCGCTCCCCTCGTCCCGACTCCAAGTATCCCCCATTAATTTCTGTACTATAGAGGATGAGTGAGGCAACCTTGAGAGGATAGATGTAGATGTCGGAAACGAATCCGACAAGGTGCCAGGGAGCGAAGCGGTGCCAGAGGAACTCCCGCAGCCAGCCGCCCTCCCGCAGGCTGTACACCGTCGCCAGGCCACAGCCGGCGGCCAGGCCCAGGCCTAGCCGGCGGTCAATGGGCATACGAACTATCAACCTCATCTAGGCGCCTAATTTCTTGCTTTGCTTCACCTTCATTGACAATCATGGCCGTTTCTTTCATTATCCAGCTCTTTGCGGGAAAAAGCATCAGCCTTTACTAAGTCCAACTATCCGACGCAGAAAATAGAGGCCGCATATCCGCAGAAATTGCACCGAAGTTGAGGAGGTTAAGTAAGCCAAGGAATCAATTTTCTGGGTCTCCGAACTGAGCATAGACAGAATCAGCCAGTTGGACTCTGCCGTGTAGAAGAGCACCAGCATTGAGGCCGAATAGGGGACTGTGTCTGTTCAGCTTCTGCTGGGTGGCATTGCCGGGTCGAATTCGCCGCAGTGTCTGCAAGAAAGTTGTTTATTTCTAATGCTCTCTAGTGTAGCAATTAGTCAGGGACTTTCAATGGCTCTCCGTCTCCACGAGGTCGGCCCTCGTCCATGTCAGTGGTGGTGAGCAGACAGCGATCTGTGATCTTCACCACCCTTAGCACCGGCCCATCCTCTCCGAACCGCAATGCTCTCCACTTATCCTAAAGTTTACTCACTTTTGTAAGTTTTCCAGCTACAGCTGTTGAACATTTTGTTACGGAACATTTATTCGCTTAAGCTTTATTGAGAGGTTCAAAAGTTAGTTGCAAAACATTAGATATTAAAAACATTCTTGGCATGTTTTTGAAGCCACTTGCCATTGACTTTTCCGGCATGTTCAAGCTGCTGGTGGGCAACAAGCCGGGCGTTACCCTCTCTTACTCATTTTTAATATCAACTGTCAAATTTTCTAAATTACAATAACTCTGATATCGTCTCATTCTCAACATCTAGGATCAGAGTACCAAATCGTCAGCGGCAAAGCCTCAGACGGCAATTCCTATGGGAATCTGGATCATCATGCTCCGTTAGCGTTGATTGTAACAAAAGATTGAAAATAATAATTTCAAGTATAATTCACGAAATATTCGATGACTGGGTAGCAATCTGGCATGGTACTACGTCAACTTAGTCTTAGTGGCAAGCTAATGGCTTCAGAAAGATACCAAGGATATTTTGAGATTACAGGGGGGAGGGGGGGGCGTAAAAACGGTTGAGAACCAAAAGAGCATGGCCATTTTTGAAACTTCAAAACTTTGATAAAATCTAATTTTGCGTTTTGACTATTCACAGGTCACCAAAAGTCTTTGAATTGTGTCTAGTTTCTAAAAAATTAAAAAAGGGGGGTGTAAATTTTGTGCAACCACGTTTCAGTCTGCAGGGCATGCCGTGAACGAAAGATAAGCAAAAACCTCTTCAAAAGGTCGAGTTCCAGCAATGATAAAGTTGGGGCGGAAGTTGGCCGCTGTGATGGGCTTGGTCTGCCCGGGTAGCTCATCATTCAAAGCCTTCAATGAGGCCTCGCAGATGATGTGATAAGGCGTCACATCCCCAAACAGCGGCTGAAAAGAGGCTCTCCAGTGAGGAGCTTAGGAGTGAGGAAAGGGTGTGAGGACCTTGTGAGAGTAGGTGAGCATGCGAGGAGTGCTCTTGTGGTAGGTATTGCCGTCGCGATTGCTCGCCAGGCCGGGCTGGGCCAGGACCAGCTGGAACTCTGACTCTGCTCCGCCCAAGTATCTGCTGATCCAGGCACCCGCCGAAGGGCCCATATCCAATGCCTCCATCTCACCCTTGCCCCACATTCTGCAATGCCACGTCTTGTAGCCCAGTCTTCAAATGAATATAAAATCGAAATGGTGCAGAATAAGCGGTAACTTGATGGTGACAATGTTGGAAGGGTTGGGCTGGAGTTGGTATATGGAAGGGATTTTGACTTGCTCCATCCCAGGAGCTGACAGTGTGACGGCTCCTGCCGTATCTATGTCTAATGCGATATGGATTAGCTGCGGCTTCGTTCGAAGAGTAACAAATTCCTGACCAGCAGAGCGAACCACCATCATTTGTCTGAATTTTGTCGAGCTGAACTCGAGATAAATAAATGACTCGTCAAGGTGTAGAATTTGATATCAATAGACTGACCGAACGGCCGACCGAAAAGAAAACTTTTGAAGCTCTGCTTTGTTCTCAGCATCATGCTATAGAAAAAAGGATAATAAATGAAAACCTATCTCTGCAATGGCCGTACATTAGACCATGATCTTCAATAGTAGCCCTTTTTAAGCGCACTGGAGCCATGGATTTGCCAGGGTAAATAATGAGTTCACTAAGACGACCTACCTTTAGAGCATTGCTTCTTTCAACTTGTATGCCCGAGACATTTATAGCCAACCTTAACCCATTCCTGAGATTTCTTACGGCGGATGTAAGAAATAAGGGCTAAAAGAAGAGCAAGTGAGGTACCAGCAGTAATAACGAGAAACTTTTGTCTGTTCTCCATGTGAAAAGGGCTGAATAGCTAAAGCAGTGCCACAGCCACACATGCATGTTCCTGATAAGCTGGAAGGCAAGTTTACCTTTCGTTTATTTTATTTCATTTCCATTTCAATGCTATTTTCCTTGAACTTTAGTTGGCAATTACCTAGTTGATTTTCAAAAAGAATCTTCGTTTTGGAAAGGCTTATGGGCTTATGACCAGAATCCCCCCCCCAAGGCTTCTACCCCCCCCCCCCCCCCCCCCAACGTTTTACCCCCCCACCTGTGAAGTATCCCCCCCCCCCACGTAAGTATCCCCCCCAAGTAAGTATCCCCCCCCCCAAAATTAGTAATCAATGTACGTATAATCATGCTCTCAAGGCGATTTTTGGTGGTTTTGCACTTGGGGGGGGATTCTGGTCATCGATTTCGGTGACCAGTATCCCCCCCCAAATGCCAAAATCCCTTGATTGATGACCAGTATCCCCCCACCAAGTGGCATTTGGGGGGGGATAGTGGTAACCAAACTCGGGTATTTTTTACAATCGGTATACTGACTCTATGAAAGGCTTAGGCTTAGTCAAAACCTTTGTATAATGGCATTTGCGTAGGCTTCGCTTGCGAAGCCTTAAAGCTGAAGGCAAACTAGACCAGCAACTGCGTAGGCTTCGCTTGCGAAGCCTTAAAGCTTAATGCAAACTAGACCACAAACTCAAGAATACAAGGCAAAATTTGGGGTGGGGGGGCAAAAGTCGTGGGGGGGGGCAAAACTCTTGGTTGGTCCAAAACTGGCTAGGGGGGGGGGTAGAAGCCTTGGGGGGGGGGATCCTGGTCATCAGCCGGCTTATGATTAAGCACGAATCAGTGACGCTGAGCAACAATTTAGGGGCTATTTTTGCGCGGCCGAAGGCCGCCTGCCGCGGAGGGTAGGGCAGTCAGAGCTCCGCAGGCCGTAGGGCATGGGTGCGAAGGCCCCGGAGCGTAGCCTGGCATGCGAAGCATGCTAGGCGAAGCGTAGGGGCCGTAGCACCCGTGCCCGGAGGCCGGAGGAGCTCTGGCGCCCTGCCCGAAGCGGCGGGCGGCCAAGGCCAGCTTAAGCAGTTACCCCATTTTTGCGTCCGTCTTTCCGCATATATATATATATATGTGTCCCTGTCGCGCTCGTACTCCGCGGTTTTTCAACGAAATTGGCTGATTTTTTGCATGAACGTCCGCCTGGGTGGTGGCTCGGGACCATTTTTTGCGCTTGGCGTAATTTTGCGTTTTTCGCCCAAAACCTGAATTTTTGATGTTTCAAAGTACCAAAAATCACAAATCGCTGGTTTTTCAACGAAATTGGCTGAAATTTTGCATGAAGGTCCGCCTAGGTGGTGGCTTGGGACTATTATTGGGGTTTTGCAATATTTTTGTGTTTTTCCGACAACTTAGTATTTTGATGTTTCAAATTAGAAAAATTCATAACTCCCTAGTTTTTAAACAAAATCGGCTGAAATTTTGCATGAAGGTCCTACTAAGTGGTGGCTTTAAACCATTATTTGGGCTTTGCGAAATTTTCAGGTTTTTCCCTAAAACTTAGAATTGTGATGTTTCAATTTTGAAAAAAACCATAAATCCTGGGTTATCAACCAAATTTACTGAAATTTGCTCATGTAGATTGACAATATTGCTTGGAACAGAGGCCGCGCATCTTGGCGACAGCCGAGAATACCTTGTGTACTATCTGGTCTTTTACTTTTTCCGAGTCACAAATTTTGTGAATCCGTAAATGTGCGTTCAGCTTTAAGGCTTCGCAAGCGAAGCCTACGCAGTTGCTGGTACAATTTGAGTTCAGCTTTAAGGCTTCGCAAGCGAAGCCTACGCTGTTGCCACGATGCTTGTCGTTTTGACTAAGCCTAAGCCTTTAATAGATTCAGTATTCAGTTTGCGCAGATTAGCGGGAATAAAAGACCAGATAGTACAACATACCTCAATTTAGGTTTGGTGTCTTTTATATTTGGTTTCTGTAGTGACGCTAAAATACCTTTGAAATTCTCGGAAATGTCATGGAGGGGCACGCGGAGGAATGGAAGGCGGGGGATGGTGGAGGCCTCGGCTGAGAGGTTTGAAAAGGGGCGGGAGAAGGAGGGAGGGAGGAAGGAAAGAAGTGCTTCGTCGGCGGCCAGCGAGAGAGAAGTTGAAGCACTGAGCATGAAGAGGGGCACATTTGAGGGAGACGAAGATGAGGCAAGGAAGGGAGCGAAGCTGGATACATTGAAAAATGAATTTTCTATGACGCCCCTAGGGTAATGGCGGATTGTGGAAGATATAATGAATGAATACAAGGCTAATCTAAAGCAATACGAATCACTATGTACACACAGCAGGGAGTATAATCTTGGCGCCGATCAATGTACACTGGGAAAATGCCAGTGCTAGAGCGAAATCGAGCCGGGATGGATGGGGAGGATGAAAGGAAAGAAAGCATGGGCGAGGGACAGGGGAGCGTGAAGCGGCGAGGAGGGCGGTGAGTGTCGTGGCAAGCGAGAAGCTCAGCCGACGCTGCGGGTCTTCCGCTCCGACAGAGCCTACAATCTTCAAACTACAGCGCACAGCCTTCATGCTTTCTTTACTATCCCTTCCAATTTTTGCCGAAACGATTTCATGTGCATGTGCTATCTTGTACAAAAATTAATTCTTCTACATTTTTCTAGTCCGAAATTATCGAAGTTAGAAAAGGCAAGGAAGGAAAGGAGATGAGAAAAGGGGCTAGTGAAGTGAGTGGAATGGTAGAAGGACAGCGTCGGCGAGGTACCAGAAGGGGATGGAGAGGAACTTCTGAGAAAATTCTGAGGATTTTTGAATGTCTTGTTTAGGAATGCCAAAACCTGAAAGTAGCCAGAACGCGGAACCTGCACTTCATTTTAACAATTGACCTAATCAATTAACAATTTAACATTTCATCTAATTGTAATTTTTTCCGTAAATTTTCTCTGTAACAAAGAGGATCAGAAAACATCATATAACATGAAAAATTTGGCTACATTTAATTTTATGGTTCTAGCATTTTGTATCACATGCACGATATCAGCACCCACTCTCACCAGCCCTGTGACCTTGACCAGCCCTACGAAGACAACCCCTACCAAAAGCAGCACATCCCCTAGTCAGAATATTATGATAGCCGGAATCGCGGTGAGTGCCTTCCTGCTCATCAACATCTTCCTCGTCATCTGCTGGTGTTGCTATTGCAGAGGGAAAAAGCCTCCGGCGTCCGATCTCAGTTTCTCCCTTCATTCCTGCTAACATGATCAGATTTTCTTTTTTCAGGCGCCTCGGGTGAGAGGAAGGACAAAAGCGGCCGCATCTATGTTCACCCCAGCTGTTTGTGCAATATTTCCTTAGTTTTTAGGCGATATGAAACTTTTTCCAGCTTTGTCATTGGGCGCGGAGGCGGAGGAGAAAACCCAGAAGACACAGAAGGACAGCAAGAAATACAAAAGAAAGAAAAAAATTGTTCAGGAGCGCAAAAAGTCGGAAAGTAAAGGAAAAATGCCTGAGAAGAAGACCAAGACGTCCAAGAGCGAGTGCGAAAAATCCGAGACGAAAAGCAAAATGTCCGAAACGAAGAACAAAATGTCTGTGAGCGAAAGCAAAATGAACGAGAAGGAAAGCTTAATGTCTGAGAGGGAGAGTAAAATGTCCAAAAGGGATAGCAAAATGTCCGAAACGAAAAGCAAAATGTCCGAGAAAAAGGACATGAACTCGACCAGCTCCGATTCATTTTCTCAGGTGCCTGAGTCTGCCAAACGCTAAGCTTTATTAAATCCTCTTTTCTTTATGACTAAGTTGTATAGCATTTTTGCGTTTATTATTTTCGTCCTTGTTCTTTACTCGCATTACCATATTCTTGCAGGTTTATTTTTGTTTTTGTTATCATCAAAAGATAATAAATGATCTAAAATTTTCTGGTTGATTGTGAGAAACTTAATGAAGCTAATTTAAAAGCTTCAAGATCAAACGTCTTTCCTGCGGAATTTGCGGCTATCGCCAAGCTCAAAAAGCAATGTTACACGCCACCAAAACAAACTGCCGGCTTACGGATATTTTTTTCGTTCCAGGCTAGAAAAAGGTTATCCGTAAAATGTCATTTCAGTAAACCTATAGTTCTAGTGATCGAAAAAACTGAGGTTAATCATGTGGTACGCAAATGATTTGATGAATGCTTTTGTTCTGATGGCGAAAGCTGGAGTGGGTTCTTAATTATAGCTTCATTTTTTAAAGCAAAATGAAACAACGCAATTTCATGTACTTTTGAAATGTAGAATCATTTTGATCGTTTGATGTAGGTTCTTTGCTTTCAAATTTTGATTCAAATTTCGTTGTAATTTCAGTACAATCTGTATACTCTGTCATAACTGCAATAACAAATGTGGAGACAGTAAGGGAAAAAGTGAAGCAGTGGAATAAAGCGCCGCAACATAGCACACAAGCGAATTGCAATCAACACAGCCTCATAAATCTTTCAACCCTCGCGCTTCTCCTCTACCTATTCCGTGGCAAGAAAAGCAATAACCCTCAATGATTGATTGAATTGTAACAATCAGTGGCCCGTAATAGCGATTGTGGCTATGATTGTTCAGCAGAATAGTTTGTGATCGAGCGCGCAGTCTGGGAGGAAAGCGAAGTAAAGGCCAATGACTGGGACAAAGCAATGCGCTGGAATAGAAGTACACTGACTGAGATTCGAGCAAAGAGGCAGAAGTGAAGGCAAAGAGGGTCTGAAGAGGGGAGGAGAGAAGGAGGGGATTAAGCAAGCGGATGCTCCTTGTCCTTGAGAAGGGCCTTGGCCTCCGGCTGAGGGCGGGTGGTGACGGTGTCGCGGTAGACGGAGTCGTACATGGGGTTCTCGAACTGGCTCCCCTCCACGGCCTCCATCGGCAGCATGGACTCCTCCTCCCCGTGCCCGAACACCGGGTTCACCATCTCACCCGCCTCCTCCTCCTCGGCCAGCTCCCGGTGCGAGAACTGCGACTCCAGCCTCAAACTACAACTACCTTTCATTCCCACACTCCGCATGGATAGGGTCTAGGTAAAACCTCTTGCGGCGAATGAAGATGAGGTAGAGGAAGGTGAGGCAGAGAAGAAGAGCAATCAGCAGCGGCACCATCACCCTTGCTATGCCTTCAATTCAATTGCTTTCTTGGTGAAGAATAGGCGAAGAAGAAGGGCGAACTAGCAACAACTCCGCGTTCCTCCTCGCTGCCATCCAGGATAAGCCTCAACTCGCACCGCTGGCCCTTGTAGCCGCCGGAGCAGCTGGAAGAGGATGGTAGGTGGAGTGGTAGGGTAAGGAAGAGGTGAGGAACAGGCAGATGGGGCGGGAGTGGGTGAGCTGGCAGGGAGCCGAGTTGAGGCAGTAGTGGTTGCAGGTGGGCAGGGCACAGGCCAGCCCTGTCCAGCCCACTCGGCAGTGGCAGTTGGGGCCTCGCCCTCCGCTCACGCATAGGCCCCCGTTTGCACAGGCCAACTCCGAGCAGTTCTTTGCCACAACTTCTGAGCACCGCTCCCCACCCAGTCCCTTCAAATACATTCATTTTGCCATTCGCACATCCACCAATATGAAATTGAAAAAGTTATCTCAACGAAATGGAAATAAGAAGAATACAAAAGAATAAGAATTTCTAAATACAGCTGCTGTTTTTGCAAGCCAACCTTTGGGCAGTGACATTGCGGACGTTTGGTGTCGGCGTGGACTGAACAGTTGGCGCCATTGTCGCAGAAACGGCGACAAGGCAGCGGCCACTCGCAGCGCGGACCCTCGAAGCCCAGGGCGCACTCACATTCACGCCCCTCCACGCACCTGCCCCCGTTCTCGCACCCGTCCGCACACGGGGACGTCTCCTCGCACCTAAACTCAATCCACCCTCTCTTCAGCTCCTCCTGTCCAGAAGCCACCTCTGCCCGTAGCGTCCCGGCGGGCAGGCGCAGAAGGGGGCGGCCGCGGTGCGAATGCAGACCCCGTTAGGGTCACAGGCCCCCAGACAGCTGTCCAGCTCGCAGCGCGGCCCCGAGAAGCCCAGCTCACAGCGACACTCCGCCTCCCCGCTCTTCCCGCGCCAGCACTCGCCGCCGTTCAAGCAGCCGCCTTCTGCTCATCCGGTTTCGTTGCTTTAGAGGTGGAATGGGGGAGGAAGGAAGGCAGAACCAGGCTGGCAGACATCAGTCTCGCACTGGGCCCCAGTCCAGCCAGGTGGGCAGTGACATGTGGCCTGGCCGTGGAGCTTGTGGCAACGGCCGCCGTTGAGGCAGCGCGGCGCGGCCAAGCACTGCTCGCACTGGGCCCCAGTGAAACCTGCCGGGCAATCGCAGGCTCCGTTTCGGCACTGGCCGCCGTTCTCGCAGCTCTCACACACTGCCTCTTTTGTGCACCTTGCGGAGAGCGCTCAGTTTAGGAGGTGAAAGAGGGGGAGAGAAATTGTCAGCCACCGCTCGCCGGTGAAGCCAGCATGGCAGGTGCAGACGGGCAAGCCGCTGGCATCTATGCTACAGCTGCCGTGCCGACAGACACCGCTGCATTTGTACCGCTCGCATCTGCAAAGGCAAGTCATTCATCTTTTTCAAGAGTATGGCATAGTTAAGATTAATGGAAGTTCCAGTTAGAGCAGAAGATGAATTAGTGAACCTAGGCCCATCGTAGGCCATTGGACAGTCACAGGTGACGAGATCCTCAGGGCGCAGCAGTAGAGAATCGTTGGCCACGCAACTCCCTCCATTCAAACATCGTCCGAAACAGGCGTTGTGCTCGCACAGCGGCCCGTACCACGGCGCCTCGCATCTTTAACCTCCTTTCACATCCACACTATCCAACAACAAAGTCCAAACAAACCGGCATATGATTTGGCCAATGAGGCCTCTTCCAGTTGAGGAGCTAGAGCCCCCATGCACCACACATTTCCCTCCGTGCTTGCACTGCAATGGACAGCCACGCACCGGGGCCTCCGCCACCGCCTCGCATCTCCGCCCGCTCTCATTGAAGGCCAGCCCACTGCCGCAGAGACACTGGGGACTCAGGCTGGCGTTTACGCTGCACACCGCCTCTACCGGGCAGTCTGCCTCCGCGCATGCTTCTGCAGATCACCACTTCACTGAGAGTTGAGGAGAAGGAGGGAAAGGAGAACTGGAGAAGCCGGTGAACTGGCGAACGGGGTGCCAGAGGTGAAGACGAGGCTGGTGCTCGAACTGCGTCTGCAGCACCGGTCGCAGACCCTGAGGTTGAAATGGTATTTAGGTGAAAGAAGAGGAGAGGGAATGGAAGCTGTTACTTGAAGGTCGCCGAATTTGGGTAGGCTGAAGAGGCGATAGGGGGCGAAGGTGGTGAAGTAGAGGCTGCTCTCCAGCAGGTCCAGGTAGAGCGGGCGTGGACGGCCTTCACCGCCTGCGGAGTTGAAGGTGGCCGAGTACACCCGTCTTCTATCGCTGCCCTGTCACATGCTGCTCCCTTGGTTTGGGACTGGGGTAATTGGTGGGAGTAGGATGGGACCTGTAGGTTGACGGATTCAATGAGGCCCATTCTAGGGTCAGCCCAGTAGAGGCGAGCGTTGGGCTCATCGATGGCCAGGCCGGTGGGCTGCAGGATGTTCTCTGCCATCAGAATGCGACGTTGGGAGCCGTCCAGGGCGCTGCGTTCGATGCGTGCATGTCGCCCCACGTCAGTCCAGAAAAGGTACCCTTCAGTTTGGCACAGTTCTCCGCACAACTGCTTGCTCTGAAGACAGTATGGAGGTACCAGATTCAGGCGCTGTAGCGATGGAGTGTGGCTCGTCCAGGTCATAGTCGAAGAGGACGAGTTGAACCTGAAAAGTAGTGTTTATTCTGATTTTGGTGACAAGGGTAGATTTACAGATGAACCTTAGCATCAAGACGAGCCATACGGATACTGGCGTAGCCTCCAGCTACAGTCTGTGTCCAATATAGGTTCCCATGCTTTCGATCCATGTCCAGGCCCGCCACATGTCCATTGTTTCCCACATCCACCTGTCAAATGGCAGAGGACTTCAGAGGATGAAGAGAAGCTGAAGATGGATACGAGAAGCTTAGGAGTGGGAGGACTGCGCTTGGGCCTGGCCTCAACGTCGGGCGTGGATGGAAGGGACATGCGGTATATGCCGCCGGCGAAGCCGCGCACATTGTCTGCCAGGGTCCCGTGCCCCTCGCTGAAGTACAGCCAGCGCATTGAGTCCCCCGATTTCCCATCCCTCAGCTCCACCACTCGTAAGTCCTCAAACCCTCTCAATCTGCTTGCACAAGTTACAAGAAAGGATGAAAAGAACATTGATGCGTAGGCTTGGCAGGGAGCTGGTGTCCTCGTGCTTGCCTTGTGGGTGAATGAGGCGAATCTCCTCGTTGCCAGCTACGAGGAGGAGAGGCTCTTCAGCTCCTTCTGCTCGACAGTCCACCAGACTAGAAACTTCATCCACTGGCCAAGAGCCAATCGCTGAGAAAAGGAAGCGATGATGACCCGTGAGTATGGATGAGTCTATAGCCGGGGGCGCAGAAGCATTTATATTCCTGCCCGGGCAATCCGCGTCCGCCCATCACGCTGCAGTTCTGCGGACAGCGCCCGAACTCTTGACAGACATTGTCCTTTGCTGTAAATGGCCGGTGATGAAGAAGGAAGGTGAGCGGAGGGAGAATTGCCACCGCAGTCCTTTTCGTCCCAGCCATCGGGGCAGTCGTTGAAGCCGTCGCAGATGCTGGCCTTTTCGATGCAGTGACCGCTGGAGGGGCATCGAGATTGGCAGTCGCTGGGACAGTGCAGCTCGTCGCTGGCATCCGAGCACTGGCGGGCGCCGTCGCAGAGGAGGCTGGCGGGGAAGCAGCGGGAGTCCCCGCACTTGCTCTGCCCTGGCGGGCAGGCGAAGGAGCGACAGGTGGCCAGCGCCTCGTCCGCCCCGCCCTCGCAGTCCGCCAGCCCGTCGCAGAGCCAGCGCCGGCTCACGCAACCGCGCCCGCGGCCGCAGTCGAATTCACTTGGGGCACAGCTCCCACAGTTGGCCTTCAATGGATGGGAGCAAGTAGGTGAATGGAAGAGAGGGGAGAATGAGTTGGAAGGACCTCGTCGGAGCCATCGGCGCAGTCGCGAGCCCCGTCGCAGTGCCAGGCGCTGGGGATGAAGCTGCCGGAGGAGGAGCAGCGGATCATCCCTGTCCGCTCTCTGGATGGCTCAGGGCAGGCGGCGGAGGCGCCTTCGTCGGAGCCGTCGCCGCAGTCACTGAAAGTGGGACTTTGAGGAAATGGATGAGCATGGATTGAGCAGGTGAACAGTTTGCCGTCGCATTTGAGCTCTTTGCTGATGCAGGAACGCCCATCGGAGCAGGCAAACTCGTGGCTCCAACATTCTACTCGTTTCTTCAACTTTGATTCAATTATTTTCCGTTTGCTGAGAAAAACTGAAATTACGTCGCAGTTGAGTTCGTCACTGCCGTCGTCACAGTCCGGGCTTCCTGAAAACAGTTTTCCGGTGTTTCTTATGAAAGCTTTTCTGAGAAGTTAAAAATTTGGAAAGACAAAAATTTTTACCCCCGTTTTTATATTTCTTTTATCAAAAGTAGACATGTTTTTAAGACTTCTGGTAGAGTATGAGATGAAAAAACTCGAAATTAACTTTTGGCGGATTTTTATAGTTGGAATGGAAGACAATGATACAGTTCGAATGGTTGTCAACTCGTCAAAATCCGTTAAGCAGGTCATTAGTTACTGGTGAATTAAAATTTGACCGTTTCTCAAACATTAAAAATTGGCCAAAAATCGAATTTTGAGTTTTGTCATCTCATATTCTACCATAAGTCTAACGGCCTCCGGAGCTTGCCGCAGAGTTTAATATGCTGTTTTGAAATGTTGCTAAATGATGCTTTTGCCGCAGAGTTTTTCGGTTTTTAAGTCTGCGGTAAAGTCATAATTTGCAAATTTATTGTTTTGGGTATGATTTTGCCGCAGAGTTTGTTCATCTTCTTCCGGAGTCGTTTGGAGGATGTTGTTTTTCAGGATTTTGCCGCAGAGTTTTTCAGGAATTTGCCGCAGCATTTGACATTTTTTTTTCGGATTTTGCCGCAGAGTTTGGTCATCTTCTTCCGGAGTCGTTTGGAGGATGTTGTTTTTCAGGATTTTGCCGCAGAGTTTACTTTTCTTCTCCTAATTCATTCCTACTCTTTCGGAATTGATTGAGTTCTTTCTGCCGAGTCTTGAAACTGTCCTAGCTTCTGCCTGGAGCTGTTTGGAGGATGCTGATTTTCAGGATTTTGCCGCAGGGTTTGTCTGGAATTTGCCGCAGTATTTGTCTTTTTTGCCGTTTGACGGATTTCCTAGTCTTTCTGCGGCAGGCAATTGACTTGTTTGGGAGGGGGTATGATTTTGCCGCAGAGTTTTTCAGAGGGGTGAAGTCTGCGGCAAGTTCCGGACCCTCCTAGTAAATAGGAACTTGCCGCAGAGTTTGGTGCTTTTGATGGAATTTGCCGCAGAGTTTGATGCATTTTTTTTCCTTGTAATTTGCATGAATTTGCTCTGGTCACCTTCCATTTGTAAAAAAAAAGAAAGTCTGCGGCAAGTTCCTAGAAATTGATTAGTATAGAAAAAAAGGAAAGTCTGCGGCAAGTTCCTAGAAATTGATTAGTATAGAAAAAAGGAAAGTCTGCGGCAAGTTCCTAGAAATTGATTAGTACAAAAAAATAAAAGTCTGCGGCAAGTTCCTAGAAATTGACTAGTATAGAAAAAAAGGAAAGTCTGCGGCAAGTTCCTAGAAATTGATTAGTACAAAAAAAGAAAAGTCTGCGGCAAGTTCCTAGAAATTGATTAGTATAAAAAAAAAGAAAAGTCTGCGGCAAGTTCCTGAAAATCAATTAGTATAGAAAAAAAGAAAAGTCTGTGGCAAGTTCCTAGAAATTGATTAGTATAGAAAAAAAAGGAAAGTCTGCGGCAAGTTCCTAGAAATTGATTAGTATAGAAAAAAAAGGAAAGTCTGCGGCAAGTTCCTAGAAATTGATTAGTACAAAAAAAAGGAAAACCCTGCGGCAAAATAACACTAAACAACTCCTTAATTGCAAAAATTGTGCACACAACCGCAAACTCTGCGGCAAAATCATACACAAACTGCGGCAAAACATCAAACTAACATGAGAAATAAATCCTGCGGCAAACTCACAAAAAGCCTGCGGCAAAATTCAAACAATAAAACCAAAAACTCTGCGGCAAAACCATACATACCCTGCGGCAAAATCCAACACGACAATCAACATAAATCGGTAAACTACCACACTTCTAAGAAACTCTGCGGCAAATTTAAACTTTGCAAAACGCCATATTGGCCTATGACTTTGCCGCAGACAAAAAAACCATGAAAGTCTGCGGCAAAATCATACCATCTCTGCGGCAATTCCACATTTTCAGGAAATCTGCGGTAAGTTCCCGGAGGGAGTCTAACACATGTCTACATTTTTGATAAAAAATATAGAAAAGGGTAGTAAATTTTTTTGCCGCCCCTTTTCTCAGAAATTTTACAAAAAAGACTTCAAAGAAGATATAAACCATCGCATCGCCAGCGGCGGGGAATACAGTGTGAGCCAGTAGTCTTGTTCAAGCACTCGAAGTCTTCTCCACACCTAATTCTTCCTCCATATTTTTCCACTCTCGCCATCGAAAGCCTAACTCATGGGCTGTGAAGGTGGCACAGCCGACCTCATCATCCGAATGCTTGCAGTCCGGTTCCCCTTCAATCCTTTCATTTCCTCCTCCATTTTCCCTCCCACTCTGCTACCGTCGCATTTCCAAGCGCTGGGTATGCAGCGGCCTGTAGAGCATCGGAACTCGCTGGGCGAGCAGCTTCGAGCCTCTTCAAACACCTTTACATTCCCCACCCAGTCTCTAGGTAAGAAAGAAATGGAGTGGGTGAGGTGCGAGAAAGAAAAAAGGGTTATGGAAGGAGACGCACGACAGAACTCCGTCTCCTCATCCGAGCCGTCGGCGCAACCGGGGCTGCCGTCGCAGACGTGGCTCCAGCTCACGCAGCCTTGGCCGTCAGCGCAGGCTCTGCTGCCAGCCTCCTTGCAGGCTGCCTCTCTCCATCCGCCCTTGGACTCTGCAACGCTACCCAGGAGCCCCCAAGCCCCATGGCGCCCATTGAAATCACAGAAATGGCCAATCACCCAGAGCTGGCGGTCAATTAGCGATTGAGAACGCGAATCCCCTCTGGCCCATGATTGATTTTGGGTGAGTGCCTGGGTGAGAAATGAATGAAAGCAGGACATGTGATGGTTGGGTGAGAGGTGGGATGTGTTTTGATGAGGTGGTGAGGGGAGTTGACCGCAATGTGGGCCTTCGTCCTGGCCGAGTGGGCAGTCAGGCTCATGGTCACAGAGCCAGATTTGCGGGATACACTTCAGACCCCCGCCCTCCCCGCCGCACGCAAACTCAGTCTCCCCACAACTTTTCGCCGCTACAATCAGCCCCTCTTCGCGGCCCTGTCTCCAATTGGCCGTTTCTGGTGAAAATGATTAGGGGCATACGACAGTTCTGCTCATCCTCGCCGCCGGGGCAGTCCCGGTTCCCGTCGCATTTGTGGGCCTCGGCGATGCAGAGTCGACTGCTCGGACACTTCCACTGGGAGTCCGTGCATTCGTACAGAGCTCAAGACCAGACTTGTGCTCAGACAGGGAAGGAAGGAAAAGGGGGAAAGGCAACCGCAATCGAGGATGGAGAAGTCGTTGCCCTCGTCGTCGGCCATGGGGCAGTCCTTGCGGCCGTTGCAGAGCTTGGAGGGGTGGATGCAAAGAGCAGTGGTGCTGGTCTCTTGACGGGAGTCCTGCTTGCAGCGGTAGCGGCCGGGCGGGCAAGCCTGGGCTGGACAGGCGCCCTCCACGAAGAACATCTCGTCCTGTCCATCCCCACAGTCATCCTGCACGTCTTTGTCTCTTCACTCCTATTTCTTCTCTAACTCCTCACTCCTCCTACCTGCCCATCGCAGCGCCACCAGAGAGGGAGGCATTTGTAGGTGTTTTCGCAGACGAACTCGAAGCTGGCAAAGAAATGCGAGCATTTGAAGGGGAGTGGGGATAAATAGAAGAGGTTAAAACGGTTTGCAGTCGGAGGCGCACTCGAGGGCTCCCTGGGGCCGGAAGTTGGTGGGACAGGCGCAGGTGCGTCCGGCGGTGGCCGTGCGGGAAAGGAGGCACAGGTTGGAGCACCAGCCGCCCGACGAGCAAGCGTTCTCCCACCGACTCAGTTCTGGCTGGGCCAGAGGGTGCACCACCTGCATCCATCTCTTTCCACATCATTCCTTCTTTTGGGGCCTGGGAGGGAGGGACCTTGATGGCCATTGGACGGTGCTGCAAGCGTCCCTGGCCTCCGCCGTCCATGGGCAGGGGGATGAGAGTGGAGCGGTTGGCGCCGCTGAGTTTGTTGGCCTTCTCCACGCGGTGCTTCTCCCAGTCCGTCCAGTACATCGTGTCTTCGAATACCACCAGACTGCAACTGTCGCTTTGTCTGCCCTTGCACCAATCAATCAAGGTAATGGTCCGACCTGAAGATATGAGGAATGCCTTGTGTGATGATGCGCTTGATGCTTTGCCCTTGGTAGTCAGCGGAGGCGATGTAGCCGTGGCCAGCGTCGCCCCAGTAGAGGCGTTTGGCGGGCAGGTCCAGGGCGAGGGCGTTTGGCCAGACGAGGTGCTCGGAGATGAGGAGGAGGCTGTTCTCCCCGTCCATGTCCATGCGTCCGATGTGCGCCTCCTTGCCCCAGTCGCTCCAGAATAGGAACCTTAGCAATACCCTCGCATGTCCTTCCACTCCATGCTCAGGAAAGCTGCTCACTTCTCTTGTGGATCTAGGACAATTGCCCGCGGCTCTTCCAAAGGCTCGCCCTCCTTCAGCACCTTGCTGAAGCGTCCGTCCATCCGGGCAACCTAAAAGGCGGCAAGTCTTGACTGATGGTGATGAAGGTGGGTAAAGGTAGGGAAACACCATGATGGCATCGGTGGTCTTGTCGGCCCAGTAGATGTTGCCGGCGGCCCAGTCGAGGGCTAGGCCGTCCGGGTTCCGGCTGGCGATGTCCGAGAACACCGCATAGCTCCCATTCTCCGCCCACAGGCCCACCCGACCTAGCTCACTCCTCGCAGAGGACACGTCGCTCCAGAACACCAGCCCACTGCCCCACTGCCATTGCGCCCAGTCCTCCCCCACACAACCCTCTAGATGAAACAGGAAGGGATAGGAACGTGAAAGTCGACAGCAACTCCGTTGGTGAGGTTGCTGAGGATAGGGCCGCGAGAGTGGCCGTTCAAGGCATAGCGCCAGAGGGTGTGTCGGCTGGAGATCAGCAGGAGCGGCTCATCTAAAACCCAGCCAATTGATGTCTTGAAGAAGGAGGGGAAGGGTGTGAGACGTTTGCTGGAGGCCCGTTTGCAGGAAATGCCGTTCGGTGCCAGCTGGTAGCCGGAGGCGCAGGAGCAGATGTGCCTGCCGCCCGGGGCGTTGCGACAAAGCTGGGAGCAGGGCACATCCTCTGCGCACACGTCCTTCTCTGCACCGCCCACCCTCATTCTCCCTCCCTTCTCATGAGCATTGGGAAGAGAGAACGGATGCAATTGTGGTTGTCGGGGGCGAGTTTGTAGCCGGGCTTGCAGAGGCAGCGATAGCGGTGCTCAAGGTTCTCGCAGAGCTGGGCACAGGGCGCTGTCCCCGCCAGACACTCGTCCACCCCGCAGCCGATCTCGTCGCTCCAGTCGCCGCAGTCGTTGCGCCTGTCGCAGAGCTGCTGCTGCGAGACGCAGACGGAGTTGTCGCAGCTCCACTCGGCCTCCTGCTTGCCCTCCTTGCTGTGCAAAGATTGGCAATGAAAGGGAGAGAAACTTTGCAGGGAGCACAGAGGAGTGGATCCTCGTCGCTGTCGTCCTCGCAGTCGCTGGCGTTGTTGCAGGTCCAGGACTCGGGGATGCACTTCCCGCTGCCGGCGCATTGGAACTCGCGCCCGCCGCATTCCATGGGCTGCAGAATGAGGCTGGTACTTATGAGAGAGATGTCAATGGATGATGAACCTGAGGCTTGCAGCCAGTCGGTTCGTCGGAGGCATCGGCGCAGTCTCGATTCCCATTGCAGTAGGCACGGGCTGGGATGCAGAGGCCGTCCAGACAGGCGAACTCCCTACTGGAGCAGAGGCCCACGGTGCTGGTGATGTTGCAGCCCAGCTCATCCGATCCGTCCGAGCAATCCCGTTCCCCTGCCAGCCAGAATTTCACTCCCAATTCCCTTTTGGGGGTTTAAAAAAGGATCCAACCGTCACAGCGCCAGCTGAGCGAAATGCAGCGTTCGATGCCGCCGCACTTCATCTCCTTCTCCGAGCAGTGGACGGCCGCTCAAATCAGCGCCCTTTACAACCGCATTGCTGGAGAGTTTGAAATTGAAACGGCAGTCTTCCTCGTCCCATCCATTTCGGCAGTCCGGGGTCCCGTCGCAGCGCAGCGCAGAGTTGATGCACTGCTCTGAGCTCCCACAGCGCAATTCTCCCACCAGTGAGCAGCCTTGTTGCGGACAGTCCGTCTCGTCTTCCCCGCCCGGACAATCGGGCACCCCGTCGCAGCGCCAGCCTTCCGGCACGCAGTCACCCTCCCCGCACCTGAACTGGCCCTCCTCGCAGGCTTTTCCTGCCTCCTTCTTCTCGCAGCCCTCCTCGTCCCAATTGTCCCAACAGTCGTTGTTCCCTGCAAGCAATGCCTTTGATCCAGAGCTTTTGGAGAGCCAGTATATGAGTGGGGCACCGTCGCATTGCCACTCGGGCAGGATGCACTGGGTGGTGCGGCCGCAGGGGATCTTGGCCTTGCCCTGCTCTCGCTCCCATGTGCAGCGGCGAGGATGAGGCAGTGGGCAGGCCAGCTCGTCCGAGGCATCTTCGCAGTCCTTCTTCCCGTCGCAGCGGGCGCCTTTGCCCAGGCAGATGCCGCTGGTGGCGCAGGAGAAGCCTTCCTGGAATCAATTGGGCCATGGAATAGAAGGAAGCGGTAAAGGTGAAGAGTGAGTGACGATGCAGGAGCAGAGGAGTCCTTCGTCAGAGTAGTCGCCGCAGTCGTTGCGCTGGTTGCAGACGAGGCTGTTGTTGAGGCAGCGCCCGTTGTTGCAGCGATAGAAGCCAGAAAGGCAGTCCCGATTCTCTGCAACGGCAATTCCATGGTCGAAAGGAATGTGACTGGAGATGGTGTGAGAGGGTACTGCAGTAGGCGAGGTCCTCGTCGGAGGCGTCCGTGCAGTGGCTGACAGAGTCGCAGGTGTCCTGGAAGGGGATGCAGCTGAGGCCGTCGGAGCAGGCGAACTCCCGCTCCGCATCGCAGCGCCGCTCTGCTTTTGGGGGCAGGGCGCAGCTGCGCTTGTCCTTGTCCAGCCGACGTCCATTGACGCAGTCGCAGTAAGGCTGGCCCTGGCATTACCAATGGCTGATTGAAGTCCTGAAAGGAGGCAGAAGCAAACCATAGAATCGGTTCGACAGATATCGGAGCAGTTGAATGTGGCGCAGGGTTCCTGGCTGCAGCTGGCTGGCTCCGAAGTGGCCAGAGCGATGCCCATGGGCGCCCGCGTCAAATTCGCCGCCACCATCACGAAGTCCGAGCCGCCCCACTTGCTCACACGCACCACGCCCCTGTGCCAACAATCCACCCTCCCCACCTAGATAGCAGTAGAGAGGGGCAGAACCGGAGTATCCAATCGGTCCAGTAGATGTACTCGCCGTGAACGAGCAGGCCGAAGGGGTGGCCAGAGCTCCAGGATAGAACCAGCTGGCGATGCCGTCCGTCATAGTCGCAGCGCTCCAGTTTGTCCAGCCCCGCGTCCGCCCAATAGAGATGCCCGGCGGCGAAGTCCAGGGCCAGGGCATTGGGTGCTCGAATCCCATCGCCCACGACCAGAGTTTCACGGCCCAGCCCCGAGTAGTAGGCCCGCTGGATGGACGGGCGCAGGCCCCAGTTCGTCCAGTACATTCGCCTGTCCAGCACCGTTTAGTTAAACTGAGGACTGGGAGAGAAGGGAAGCTACATTTGGCAAGGGTGCAGAGCGATGCCGCGCGGCTTGTCCTGCCCGTTCACGAGGTGAAGCAGGGTTTGGGCGCGCGTGGGAAAGCTCGTTCCTTCGCCCACATGGGCTCTTCAAACATCCAGTCTGGAATCCAACCGAAACCCCGCAGCTAATGCCTGAACCTTGCAATGGATGCGTTGCTGTAGGAGGTCCAGTAGAGGTCGTTGTGAAGCTCATCTAAGGCCAGCCCTTCCACTGAGCCCAGCCCTGCAAGTTATGAAGTGATAAGGGGGGCAAAAGAGGAGGAGTAGCAGTAGACCGGAGGCAACGACAGTGAGTTTGGAGGCTTTGTAGTCCGTGAAGGCGATGTGACCTGCCTGAATGTCGGAGAAGAAGACGCGCTTTCTCCTGGCGTCAATGGCCAGCGCCACGGCATTGCGAATGATTCCACTCCCATTCTCAAAACATTTTTCCTTTGCAACGCTACCTCGCAATCAATCTGTGAGACATGAGATGTGATGGGAGCATAGGGTGGATTGGGGTCCAGCTCTCCATTCTCTGATTGGGGTCCCAAGTGTGCAAACTGGATCGCTCTGGAGATGGAGTAGGCGATGAATGTATCGTGATCTGAAAGTTGAGAGAATGAAGGTGGAAGGAAAGGATGATTAGAATGATAACCTCGACAGGATGTCCCATCTTCAGCCAGCTGAGAGTATTGACAGACGCAGCGACGAGGCTTGCCAAGGCCCAGCCATAGGCACAAACCTTCACAGCCTCCGTTGTCCTCCTCGCACGTGTTCCCGATTCCTTCAAATGAGGAGAAAAATTAGAAAGAGCTAAAAAGTGAAAGTGCTCGCCTTTGCCCACGGGTCCTAGGAAAAGCTTGAAGTCGTTGACGTGTTCATTGATGGAGTAGATTTCTTGCATTTCCTTTCCTAGAGTTAGAACGTCAGTTCCATCGTTCCTAAATATCGTCTGCAGTTAGAGAGCACATCCAGAATCAGGGGCTGGAAAAGAGCAACCGTTTTCTGAGAGCGAGGAGTTTGTTCGCCGCCGCCAGCTGAGGACTGAGGTAAAATTTGCTCACTTTATCGTCCGTCATCATGGTGGCCGCTTCCCCAGACTCTAGGTCCTATGGGTCAGAAAAGTTAGATCCATTGGCTAGCCTGATGGAAAATGGATAGTCTAGCCTGGCAGATAATCTGAGCCTTGCTGAGGAAGCAAAGAGCCTGCTGGGTGAGGCCGATGTCGCTCACTTTCCGCCCCTCCACTGCTTCCCGCATATCAGAGCCGTCCAGCGGCCCACGGAACACATGGCCCGTAGACAGCAGCACGAACACTTCCCTTCACATCCATCCTCTCTCACCCGCCCATTCTCCACTCGCTAGCATTGAATGGGAACCCAAGCTGTTGGTGAATGAGGAGCTTGATGGCAGACTCGCCGGGCGCCAGCGGCCAGAAGTAGAGGAGGCGATGGTTGCTGCCATCCCGCCAGGCCACCTCCAACTGTGCTCGACGCTCGCCCGCCCCGGAGCCGTCCATGCCGCCCTGCTCCTGCCGCGTGGTGAGGAAGTAGATGTTCTCTGCAGGCCCATCAGTGCTCCTTATGACCTGGACTGGAGGGGTAGATGGACTGGTGTTGTGGTGGAGGGCGATGTAGGGAGGGTTGAGACAGGCGGTGTGGCAGGCGAATATGCGGCGGCGCTGTGAGAGGTCGCGGCGGACGGCGTAGACGGCATTGCTGGCCTCGGAGTCATCCTCGCTTCGCTTCTGGCTCCAGTATAGCCAGCCACCGTCCTCACTGCCCCAGTCCACCGACCACACTCCTTTACCTGCAACCAGGTCATTGTGTGGTTGAACCAAGAATCAAGCTGTCAGTTGAACAGCACTGGACAGCAGTTTGATCGACAAACACCCAACTAGCTTACTACCTGATCATATTTGGCTATATTTTCAAATCTTATGTGAAATAGGTGTCAGAGGAAGATGTGGGATATAATGTGGCGAGAATGAGGGATAGAATAAATAAGAAACCGTTGGGAACGGGGCCGATGATTTCATCGACAGAGTTCTGGAGGCCACCCGGGAGACTAAGACCACGAAGACCTTGCTCCGAGGCCATGAACAGAACTTCGTCCACGCCTAGCGGCCAAATTTAGTTTAGGCTGGGAGCAAAAAGCAGAAAATAAAGGAAGCACCGTCGCATTTGCCCTTCCTTGTAGACAGGTAGCCGCGAGCACAGGTACAGCTCGCCTCCTGACCATCCAGCACGCACATCTGCTCGCACGGCATACATTTCTTCTCCTCTTCTGCATTTCATGGGAATGCGCAAAGTTCGGCTGCATAGACTGCCAACCCTTGCTTCGCTGGACCGGAGAACTGGAGTCGTAGAAGAGCAGAGCGGTTACCTTGCTCATGTTTCGCATCACCCTCACCTGCTCCTTGTCCAGTTCCGCTGTAATGGATTGATGCTCATTTACGTCTTCCAAAATGTTGCTTCGCTTACCAATATGATGTTTTCTGTGATCGAAGAAGTAGAGACGATGACGGTTGCAAGCAATGTGAGTGGCGGAGACGTCTTTGGGCAAGGGCTTGGGTGAATTGGTATCCTGTGGATGTGTTCTATTTTTTGGCCTAAATTTTCGATGAAAGTCAAATGTAAACAGAAATATCAGCGAGGTTGAGCCAGTCGATATGGAACTGCCCGCTGGTTTCCAGCAAAAGACAGGCCTTCTCCTCCGCTGAGTCGTAGCCTATAGCGCACACATTGTACCTTCAAAACAACATCAGGTGCCTGCAAAAAGTTGCACAATGAATTGGTGGACTTCTGGTAGCGCTGCCGAAGGTTTTGCGTGAGAATGGAATTGTTGCTTAGTCGACCCATGGCAGCCAGCTGACCCACTCCCTTTACATCTTCTCGCCACAATAGCAGTCTAATGGAATTGAGAAATAAGTTTGTTCAGAAAAGCAGTTTGCTTCAAGTCCAAATGTGCACCCTTGTTTGGAAGAGAAGATAAGCTGCGATGGTTGCTTAAAATCTGGGCCGTCCAGGCTTTTGCGGTAGCGGCCGTCTTTGCTCACCAGCTCCAAGTCCACCTGGTAAATAAATCCATATTGCATAATAAATTATGCAAAATAAATGCGGCATTATGCATAATAAATGCATAAAAGTGGATGACAAACTTTGGATTCCTGTTTGAGGGTGAGATAGATGTAGCGGTTGAGGGAATCGAAGACGAGGCCGCCGCTCTGCTGGCTGGAGAACTCGGCCAGCTCCACTCCTGCGCTCCCGTTCAGCCTTGCCGACACTAGCTCTGAGCATTCTCCATATTATAGCTTTCCATTCCCTTCCATTCCTCTTACTCAGCTTAGCCTCAGGGGCAAAAAGACGCGGCGGCGGTTTCTCCAGCCAGAACAGCTCCCGTCCTACTGCATCCACTGCTAGCCCAACCACGCCCCCTCCCGTCTCAAATGCACCTCTTCTCTATCTACCGCAGATCATCTGCTGCAGCAATGAAGAATGTGCCTTGGAGGAATGAACGGGCGTAAAGTAGTCGTAGGGCGGCTCCAGCGAGACCCCGGCCACAAACTTGTCCTCCTGCACCACCAGCAGCCCCGATGCAACCTCTTCAAATAGGCCGACATGAGATTCTTGAAGAGAGCCAATCGAGGAATGAAAGCACCGGTGCAAGTCTTTCCGTCGCTGGCCAGTCGAAGGCCGTAGGGACAGGCGCAGACTGCGCTGGTGGACGAGTTGCGTAGGCAGAGATGGCTGCAGGCGGCCACCTTGCAAGGCTCCTTCCCGCCCGGCGCCCTTGCCTGCCGCTGCACACTCATGATGGTCAGGTCGAAGGGCTGCGAGGAGCCTTCCATCAGCTCCACTCTGCTTCCGTTCCATTTGTTGGCCTTCCAATTCTTCGTTTTGCTTGCAGGGCAGAAGGGAGTAGAAGGCTGAGGAACTCGATGGATGGAGCTGGTTCGCCAGTCAGTCCAGTAGACGTGGTCTTCGTGGACGGCGATGGCGAAGGGATGAGTGACAGCGTCGTGACCGCGAAGGATCTCGTGATGCTGGGAGCCATCGTAGAGTGTGCTGTGAATGCTGTCCGATTTGGCGTCGATCCAGTAGACGCGCTCAGCGGCGTAGTCCAGGGCCAGTCCGTTCGGCCAGCCTCCCTCCTTCACGGAGCTCACCCTTAGAATACGGCCGCTTTTATCACCATTCCTTTGCAATATAGTTGACAGGAACTTGTAAATGGTGCGTCTGTCCAGGCCGGCAAGTGTAGCCCGCTCTATTCTTGGGTCCTTCTCGTCCCAGTCTGTCCAGAACATGAGACTGGAATGGACCGAGGTGAGCAGGCAGAGTAGAGTGAGAGGTTGTAGGCTGAAGAACCCTTTGATGGGGTCGAGGGCTAGGGCGCGAAGGTTGGCCATGCCGCCGCTGAGAACGCTGGTGCGCATGCTTCCATCCAGCCGCACCAGCTCTATCTGGTCCAGCGTGGAGTCCACCCAGTAAAGGTGCCTTCAAAGAGAAACTCATTGAGTGTCTGAGGTGATGAAAAGGGCCAAAAAGATGAACTCTCCGATCCAGTCCACAGCAATGCCCTCCGCAGTGGAAATGCTATGGTCCACCAGCACTTGCTGCCTCACCAGACCTTCAATTGGTTGCCGGCTTAACGAGAAATGCATAGTGGTTGGCTGCTGTAGAAACCGTGATGCATAAGCTGAGCAGCATAGATTCGGTCCTCAGCAATGTCGGTCCAGTAGATCCAGGGCTTGAGGCCGGGGCGGATGGAGCCGTTGCTGGGCGGCAGGAAATAGTCCACGGCAATTGCGTTGCGCAGTCCTGACAGCAGCGTGGAGGAGGCCCGATCCCGCAGGTCCAGCAGGCGCAGGTTGTGCCGGTTGGTGAAGAGGATGGAGGACGGGAAGACCGGCACCTCTTCGGCCTTCAAACTACTTCCCCTTCCCCAAGTTCACTAAAGACAAGGCGGAAGGGGAGAGTGACCTTGCAGGAGAACTTGTCGGGCGCCAGATGATATCCCTGGCGGCAGTCACAGAAGTGGCGCGAGCCCTGGCTGTGGCAGAGCTGAGAGCAGATGCCCCAAACGGCGCAAGGATCCTCCTTCACGCAGTCCCTCCCATTCTCCGCCAGGTGCCAGCCCTCACTACAGCTGCAGGCGTAGCCGGTGGGCGTATTGTGGCAGATCTGGGCGCAGAGGCGGCCTCCGGAGCTTCGGCCGCACCTTCAGGAGCCATGGAATGGAGTGGATGAGGGAGGAGGAGAAAAAGGTGGACCAGTCATCGACGCACTGGAATCCTTCGTCGGAGGCATCGGGGCAGTCGGAGGCGCCGTCGCAGAGTCTGAGGAGCGGGACGCAGAGGGAGCTGTCGTTGCTGCAGCGCCAGCCGCCCACCTGCTCGCACTTGGCCACCTCCACCCGCACCTCCGCTGAGCAATCATACTCATGCCTTTGGGCTGGGGAGGGAAGGAGGTGGGTAGGGAGATATACAGCAATTGGCCTCGTCGGAGTAGTCGAAGCAGTCAAAGTGTCCATCGCAGCGGTACTTGCGGGGGATGCAGCCGGGTTTGAAGGCGCACTGCCACTGGTGCTCTTTGCAAGTCACGTCTTCAAAAGAAACAAGAGCAGGTGAGGGGTTGAGGGAATGAAAGAAAGAGAAGAAACCTCCACAGCCTTCTTCGTCGGAGGCGTCCAGGCAGTCCGGCTCTCCGTCGCAGCGGAAGAGGGAGCGAATGCACCTTGGCTCCCCAACCGCGCACTGGAACTCGTTCAGGTGGCACAGGGAGGAGCCCACTTTCTCTGAATTATAGTTAGAGTAAGAAAGGTGGGCTGAGAGAGTGAGTGTGAGGGGGGAAGAACCGCAGTCCTTCTCGTCGCTGAGAGTGGTGGGGCAGTCGGGGAAGCCGTCGCAGCGCTGCTGGAGGCGGAGGCAGCGCCCGGCGGCCTCCCGCGGGTCCTGGCAGGCGAACTCCTCGCCGGCCATGCAGTCGTGGTAGCAGTTCTCCTCATCGCTGCTGTCCCTCCAACCCCCGCTCAGACTGATCACTGAGAGATGAGGTAGGGAAGGTGTGTGAGTGACTGGCAGTCGCTGTCTCCGTTGCAGACGAACTCCATGCCGATGCACTGCTCGTTGCGGCACCGGAACTCCCCAAAACTACAAGCTGGATGCGCTGCAAATCATTTCACATCCTCCTGCATCCATGCATAGTTGGGTTCTATTTTACAGCAGCCTTCTTCATCCGAATGATCCTCGGGGCCGCAGTCCTCAAAATACGCCGTTTTCAATGAAGCTTCTGCGATTCAGGAGAATATGGGAACCAGCTCGTGGTCGCATTTCCAAGTCTCCAGGATGCACTTCCCACTCTTGGTGCAGAGAAACTGGCCAGCCTCGCATTTCCGCTCATCTGAAAACTTGGTTTGAAAGAAATGAGAGAGAAGAGGATGAGAAACCTTTGCAAATGCTGGGATCTTCATCTTCGCCGCCGAGGCAGTCCTTGTCCCCGTCACAGCGGTAGTCCTCCGGGATGCAGGTGTTGTCCGCGCACTTCATCTCACCCGCACCGCACTTCTTCTCCGCTCAAACCCTCCATCTATTAGTTTTGCTACACTTCTCCCCACCAAGGCAACCGCAGAGTTGCAGTGTCTCGTCCGAGTTGTCTCCGCAGTCGTTGTCGCCTGGACATTGCCCGTATGGGAATGCTGTTCAGCTTTGAATGAAGGAAGCAGAGAGGAACCGTCACAGCGATGCTTAGCATTGATGCAGCGCCCGTTGCGAAGGCATTGGAACTCGTCTGAGCGACAGCGCTTTGCTTCTTTCCAGCCTGCGTCTTCTGCAAATTATTTATTTCCTTTATGATTTTGAGCCCATTGTTTCCTACTGAAACGACTGATTTGTTTAGTTTTTTTGTTCTTTTTTTTTGATTTTCGAGATTTATGGTCAAATTATTTATTTTTAAATGGTAAATAATCATGAAAATTAATAACTCTTCAGATTTTTCTCCAAATTGACAAAAATTTTGCAGGAAAGTCTGACTATGTGGCGGTGTGTGATATATTTGTTAACTTGACACATTTATGCCAAAAAATTAATATTAAAGTTAAATATATAAATGGATTTGAAGTTTAGTGGCTAGCAATGGTGGCTAATGAACTTTGCAGAGCCTGCTTGACTGGAGTTTTCCAGCTGCATCACAGAATCCAATGTCACAAAGAAAATTAGAAAGACTAGTTGAAATGATTTAGTTTTAGCAAAAATAATTTAGTACAACTTAAATTATTGTAGTGGCTAGATGCTGACCAATTTGTGTGTATTTTCTGCAGTGAAAAAATCAAATGCAAGAAACTAATATAATTTTTTTGAAAAAACTTGAAATTGCAAACCTGACTTTTGGGTGGTTTCAGTGAATCGTCTGCCATTTAAGCACAGATTAATATTTTGTAACGCGAACTTAGCACAATAAACTAGAGTGTTAAAGCCATCTTCTGACCAATTTTCATCAATTATGACCCAACGGTTGGCCAGTAATTAATGGAACACTTTACTACGAAGACTTCCTACCCCCCCGGTATTGGCGATAGCCAATATTACCTTGTATTTCATTCAAATTTTATCCATGTCAGCAACCTAAGAACAACCTTGGCCAGAAACAACCTTGGCCCTTGGCCTAAGGCAACCTTGGCCAGAAAATCGAACATTTCGATAGTTACTAAAAAAGGAGCTTATGCACACAAGCTAACATAAGCCCTAAGATCGCTAATGCTCAAAGCTAAGATAAAATCTTGATGGATTATCTCCTGTCTGCGCTTAAAAGCTGTATCCGACCATCGTAAATCATTCATTCACTTTCACTCCCAGTCCAGCGCAGAAGAAGCTCTACGAAGGCCATGGCTCGTACGAAGCAGACAGCGCGGAAGTCCACGGGCGGCATGGCCCCCCGCAAGCACATGCTCCCCACCAAGGCCGTCCGCAAGCCCGAGCCCGGCACCACCGCCGGCGGCGTCAAGAAGCCCCATCGCTATCGTCCTGGCACTGTGGCTCTGCGCGAGATTCGACGCTACCAGAAGTCATCCTCCTCTGCTCCTCTGTCCCTAGTCTAGAGGCATAATAGGAGAGTGGTTGAAGGTCGACGGAGCTGCTGATCCGCAAGCTGCCGTTTCAGCGGCTTGTGCGTGAGATCGCGCAGAGCTTCAGCCAGGACCTTCGCTTCCAGTCCGCGGCCATCGGGGCCCTGCAGGAGGCTGCTGAGGCCTACCTCGTGGACCTCTTTGAGGACACACATCTTTGCGCCATTCACGTACACCTGCCTCTCGCTTCTCACATAACTCTCTTCACCTCTCTTATATGAAACACCCATTTTATAGGCCAAACGGGTGACAATCATGCCCAAGGACATGCAGCTAGCTCGACGCATTCGAGACCCCTCCTCATGCGCCATCAACATCTTCTAAATCTAACAGACCTATGCTGACTTTTTACTTGCCATAAATGCCCAATCCCGGTCAACTATATAGCCGTATGTTTTGAATAAAATTAAAAAAATTCCTTACAAGCACTACAAAGTTAAATCAATTCGATGATTTTGCTAAACTGTACTGAGACGCAAGATGAGGACAGACCTTGACAAGTTTTCCCATCGCCGTTGAGCTTGAAGCCGTTTCCGCAGGCACACTGCGCTCCGCTCTCACGCCAGAAGCACAGCTGAGCACAGCCGCCATGCCCTTCACTGCACCCCGTTTTGCCTAAAAAACTTCCGTCTTCCACCCTGCTTCCCTACCCTCGGAAATAAAGGAACTCGTCTGAAGGCTTTTGTCCCAGATCTGTAGCTCAAAGATGCTGCCGTGGTCCTCGTGAATGCGCTCGTACTGCGACGGCGTCCCATCCTCGCTCACACTCACTTTCACGATCTAAAGCCCGTTACGCTCTGCAAGGACAAGCGGGGCAGAGTGGAGAACCCGAGCAGAGCGGCTCTCGGTGAAGTAGAGCTGGCCGTGGAGGAAGGCAAGGCCGTAGGGACGTGTCACCCGCTTGTTCGACAGAACCTCCTGCACATCTTCCTCACCTCCTACTTTCATGTGATTGGAAAAGGAGTTGGAAACAGAAGGTTGAGTGCCGTCGATGCGAATGCGGCTGATGGTGTCGTAGAAGGCGTCGCACCAGTACAGCCAGTCCCCTTCGTTGTCCAGCGCCAGCCCATTCGGCCATTGAATCTGGCCAAAGCAATCCTTTCTGTATATTGCACGAGAGATACAGGGAGTCACGTGTTTGGAGATGAGGGTTTTGCGGCCAGTGCCGTCCAGGTTGGCGGACTCGATTTTGGCCGGAGTCGGATCGCTCTGCTCCGCCCAGTCAGACCAGAACATCAGCCTAAGATTCTTCCTTTCCATCTTCGCCATTGGCGGCGGTTGAAGTTCTGAACCCTTTGGTTGGGTGGAGGACGATGGAGCGAATATTAGTGTGTCCGCTTTGGATGAGAGTTTTGTTGAAGGCGGGGTTGGGTATGTAGAGGACGGAGATGGAGTGTCGCCCCGCGTCCGTCCAGTACAGCTGATCACTGGTCCAGTCCACAGCCATGCCCTCGCAGTTATCCAGACCTCAATCACCCGTTCATTTATTTTTCCTTACACCTCTGACCTTGAATCATAGTCCAACCTCGATCGAGAACAAGCTCTGGCTCAGCGTCCAGCACAGGCCGGTTGTCCTCGTCCAGAATACGGAGTTTGCGAATGGTGAAGTTGGCGGCGTCGGCGAAGAAAACCTCGCCGCTACTTTGTTTCAAGCTCATAGCCGAAGGCCTGAAATAGAATCAACACTAATGCAAAGTAGAGCGCAAAGAGAAAGTTGCTGCAACCGAAACATATGGGTGATCGCAGGCAGCGGTTTGATGGAAGGATCGCTGAGCAAAAGGCTGTCGATAGCGCCGGGCTTGGTCCGCCCGTAGAGCAGGAAAGGAAAGCCAAGCGCCTCCACACAACTCTTCCCATCACTCCCCAGCTTCCAGCCTGAGAGCAGCAGATTCATCCGTTCCATCATCATTTATTCTGAGAGACTGAGGCACCAGGTCTGCAGTGACAGCTGGCAATAGGCTGGTCGGCAATGGGCCGTTTCTGGGCGTCTCTATGGAAGTCCACGATGCAGATGTGCTGGCAGCCGCCTCGCTCACCGTCTCCGCACGGATGCGGAGCATCTGAGCAGGTCTCTGGCTGCCGTGTGGAAGAGTAGGAAGGGGGGCAAAGGGAACGAATGGGCTGTCTAGCAAGATGGAAGACGCGGATGGCGCTGATGCGGGTGAAGGGGACGCCGGTGGCGAGGACTTCTGGCTCAGAGGATGCGTTGTATTTGGGGAAGCGGACAATCTTGGAGTCGTAGAAGTCCGCCCCGTAGAGGCTCTGATCGAACAGGTCGAAGGCGAACAGGGACTTCACCTGGCAGAGAGAATGAGGAATAGAATGAAGTTGATTCTTAGGAGGCGGAGGTGAACCGCTCTGGCCGTGGCCACATTCCTGCGCCGGCGCTGGCCCCAGTAGTCGATGGCATGGATGTACTCCAGGTGCGTGTCCAGCCAGTAGACCGTCTCGCTGGCAAAGTCCAGTGCCAGATCCGTTGGATGGATGACACCCTGGAAACGAAGCAGAAGCCATTAGTAGACGGCGTCAAATGGAGAGAGGAGTAGAATGAGAACGTTGTCGACGAGGTTGAAAGGCTGCTGGCCGGTGGCATGGACTCTGGTGAGGCTGGGCTTGAGGCGGCCGGACTGGGTGAAGAAGAGGAGGCCGAGGTTCGGGTCGATGACCAGGCGGCGGGGCTTGTCCAGGCCGTGGAGGATGGGCAGACAGGTGGCCAAGTCCTGGGTGCAGACGAGGAGTCGCTCTGCGGCCTCGTCCACCAGGTACCAGTTACCGCTCACCCAGTCCAGAGCCAGCACCCCGACCTCGTCACGAACCCCTTTTCAAGGCCAATCACTGCTTGCAATCAACTGGACAAGAGGTTGAGTCAGGAGTACCCTGAAAGTCCAGGTTGGGCTTGAGGAGGCTGACGTTGCCGGAGAAGGATCCGTTGCTGGCGATGCTGGAGCACTTGACCACGAATTCGTAGACCCTATTCCGATCCACCTGCCAATTATGACGGTTTTTGCAAATTGGCGGATAGCTGAAGCTGATTGGCAAACCCAGCAAATGCGGCGTTTGCGGACATCGAAGTCGAATGCAATGTCCTTCGTCTTCCAGAGACTCACCTCCGCCAGTGTCACGTTGGCCGCCAGATTGGCATGCTTCAAGTGAGTGGACTGGGCGAAGAAGAGACTGGCCGAGCTCTCTACAATCTTTGCCGCTTTCATGGCATGCCTCAGAAAAAGTGGCAGGCTGGACGATTGATAGGATGACAGAGGTTGTTGTCGGCCACAAATCCTGGGCGGCAAGAGCAGCGGTAGCCGGGCCCGCTTTCCCCGTAGGCCTCATCAATGCACATCTGATCGCAGACAGGCACGGCAGCTGAATATTGTCCACTCCCCTCTTCCGCATTGAATAGAAAAGAATGTGGGAACCATGATGGATGCGAAGGCACTCGTCCTCGTCCTGGCACTGCCCAGTGCTGGCATTGTAGGCCTGGCCTTTGGGGCAGTAGCAGTGCCAGCCCACATCGCCGCTTTCGCCCTCCGGCCACCAGACTCCCCCGTAATTGCACTTTTTCCCCCTCTCCGTCTCTGCAAACACTCTTGGCCTGAAATTGAGAAGGCGGGGGAGTGGTAGATGGAACTGTTTGAGCAGAAGGCTCCTTCGTCGCTGCCGTCAGGGCAGTCCTGATGGCCGTCGCAAAATAGCCGCGCCTCCACGCACCGCTCCACCGTCCGGCACTTCAGCTCGTTAGGGCCGCACGCAAAGTTCACCTTGCCTGTGATGCAAGCCAAAGAGTTTGAGCTGAGCCTGGGGTGAGGGAAGGAACATTGAGGGTCGTCCTCGTCGGAGCGGTCGAGGGTGAGATGAAGGGTGAGGCCGCAGTCGACCTCGCCGTCGCAGCGGAACCCGCGGGGGATGCAGTGGCGAGTGAGGGCGCAGGTGAACTCGTCCGGACGGCAGGTGGCCGGTGGGCAGTCCCCTGCTTCGTCTGATTCATCCTCGCAGTCCACCTCTCCATCTGGGGTACAAACACTGTCATATCATTTCATTTTACATCCTTCCAAATGGAAGAGACCGCATTTCCACTTGGCCGGAATGCAGTCGTAGCGGCCGCCCTTTACCAGACATCGCCACTGATCCGCCTTGCACACAACTGAAATCTTCTTTGCCATTGCAATTAGCGAGCTGATGGGTAATTAATTGGTGACCATCGTCTGGTGCATTCTCGAAGTCTTGAAAAGGCAGCTGAGCTTCGGCAGGAGGGCGCAGAAGAAGAAGGAGGAGGAGGTAGGAGATGAGGAAGCGGAGCATCCGGGCCGCTGAGAGCCAGGAGGACTCAGAGAGGGGACATTTTGACGTCTTCACTCACACTACCTACACACCCCTCCCGTCCCGTGTCTGCAAATGAAGACGCGTGCAGCGAATGAACCGCCAGTGCACTTCTCACGCCCTTCACAGCCCACTCCAGCCCAAGCGGGCCGGCCTTGCTTTCCGAGAGGATGCGGGGGGGAAGTAATTTGTGCGAAGGCATGTCTTTGGGCGGGGCGGTTTGGCGAGGTTTGGCGGGGGAGCCTTTAGTCTGGCGCCCCAGTCCCCCTGTGTACGTATTACTCGGCATGGAGCAGCAAGCCAGTGAGAGAGAGACCGCTCCTCTGGATGCCCAGGGGAAGGGAGGGAGGGAGGGAGGGAAGGGGGGTGGGGTAAGGAGCGAGGAGGGAATGTGTCCATCCATCTGTCCACTCCTGTCCTGCTAGGCCGCTGTTGTACGCCCCTCGAAGGCCGCGGATACTCAACCCCCGCCCGGCCTTGGCCTCAGCTGTCTCCGGAAGTCCCCCTTTCCCCATGCATTAGACTTCTCTCACCACCTCTCCCGCTCTCAATCAACACTTTTTGAAGTGCCTTGTACATTTTTGAATAGCTCAGCTCGGAGCCAAGATTCAGATAAAGGTTGCAGATAGATTCTTATTAAACCAGCATTTAATTTCAAAATAAACTTTAAACTAAAATCATGAACATTTGTTGCACAAAAGGGATAGCAATCATACGCAAAAAGAAATGGAAATGTATTTGATATTTTCAGTCGCAACCTAAGTCAAACTCGTGACGTGATATTAATTTTTGGATGGAAAATAAATTAATTTTGCGATAAATTAAAACTGCTCAGAATGATTGCTCATTTAACAAAAACAACATCAAAAATGTAGTATGGACATTATTCTTTGAACATAAAGTCCATCTTTGGATTCTCCCATCATCACTTTAGAAATAATAAATAAATTAATTTCCCGGAGAAGTTAAAAACGGCGCATAACGGTCCTTCAGCTAACAGAAAAGCAACATCAAAAAATATAATATTGACATTGTTATTTAGATGACTTTTCTTGTATAATTTCGACAAACGCCAACAAAAGTGCAGTAAAAGTTGTTGAAGTTGATCAAGTTTAAAACATTTAAAAAAATTAGAATCCAAAGAATGTTTCAAAAATTTAAATTAGCACTGAGTAAAAACAAGTAATACATTAGTGAAGTCCATTTTTAAAAATCAGAAAAAGGTGGAAAAGCAAAGCAAATGTTTCCCTATATTTCTGACACGCAATGTTTAGTCCATGTAACCAATAGCTTCTCTTCACACTTTCCTTCTAGCCTAAAAAGCCTGTATCTTAGTGCATTATTGGCCATATAAAGTTATCTTTGTTGGCTTGAACCATAGGTTCCCGTTTTCCAGCTTTCACATGCCATAAAAGTGGAAATCTGGTTTATTCACAGTGCGTTCATTAGCAAGAACCCAAGAAACAAAAGCCGATTTCGCCTAAAATCCAACCGAAGAAGGTCGCCCTATGTCCTGCCCGTCCTCATCTCACAGCCCAGCCCCGGCATCAGCTTCGCAAACCAACAAAATCCCCCGCATGAAACACCCGATCATCAGCGTCTCCTACGTGGACTCATCCATCTACACCTCTACCACCCCTAGTTATGCCCACAATGCTCAATACTCTATCCAGTAGGGTTTTTACTTTTAGGTTTTTCTTAGTCCTTCGATTTGTACATTTTCGGTTTGGGTCTGAAGAGCCAGGTGGCATTTGTCATGAAATGTATAGTGTTTGTACAATTGTAAGAATTGATTTTGCAAGAGTTCTGTCCAATAAAGTGGTCATATGTTACATAAAATTCAGACAATTCCCTGGCTGTATTTTAGTTTAGTTTATGTAAGAATAGTCTCAGTGAAAAGGATAATATTGGCTATTGCCAAATAAGCGGCTTAAAGAAGTAGCACAGCCTTCCATTATCCCAGATAAAAACGGCACTTATAGCGACAACGCTCCCGAAAGTGCTGCCGTTGACAGTCTTGCTGAAATAAAAAAAAGCTCTCGATACAAATCAACATTTTAAACTGAAAAAATGAGGAAAAATTCAGTTGAACAAGTATAACGGCGCAAAGCGCAATGGTGACCGCGCATATCAATTTTGTATCTCATATTTAGCAAAGCTGATATCCATTGTGAATGCATGCATGAATTTTAATGCTTAAAAGGGTAACCCAAAGGTTTCACTACTAATTTCAAAGGTAAGCATATTCTTGGAAACAGCCTATATTAATTGTAACCAGAAAACTCAAGCCCACAGTGCAATTTTCAGCAGTTCAGCATCTTGCGCCACAAACTGATTGAGGTTGTTATTTGAATGCATGAATGCAGAATACTCAAAAGGATAAGCACTCAACCAATATCACAAGTAAGTATAGATTTAGATTTGTTGTATATAATTTTTGAACAAACAAGTATATGGCGCAAAGCGCAATAGGTGACCGCGGAGCGCATCCTATATATGAAATTTTGTCACTCAAAAAAGCAAGTCTGTGGTTTCTCAACCAATTTCAAAATTAACCACAGATTTAGAATTAACATATAAGGCTTGTGAGCAAAAAAAATCAAGTCTTCTGTGCAATTCTCAAGACTTCAGGTATTACAGCGCAAAAACCGTATATTGCAATTTTCCAACTTTCTACCCAAAAAAGTAATGTTTCAAATGCTCCGGGACCAGTTCCACCCATCCAGATCTTCCCAAAATTTTATTACCCTAAAGCAAAAAAAAGTTTGTCCAAATCCGTTGAGAATTTGCCATTTCTCAACATACCCCATTTTTCAACCTTTCTACCCAAAAAAGTAATGTTTCAAATGCTCCAGGACCGATTCCACCCCTCCTGATCTTTCTAAAATGTTATTACCTTTCAGCAAAAAAAAGATTGTCCAAATGCGTTGAGATTTCGCCATTTCTTAACATACCCCATTTCACCAAATTTTCTACCCAATAAAGTAATGTTTCAAATGCTCCGGGACTTGTCCCACCCCTCCAGATCTTCCTAAAATTTTATTACCTTTCAGGGAAAAAAAAGTTTGTCAAAATCCGTTGAGAATTGAGCCTTTTACAGCATACCCAAATTTTCAACTGTTCTACCCGAAAAAGTAATGTTTCAAATGCTCGGAAACCGGTTCCACCCCTCCAGATCTTCCTAAAATAGCATTACCTTTCAGTGTGTCACTCAAATGGGTAAGTCTGTGGTTTCTTCACCAAGTTCAATAGTAAGCACAAATTTGGAATCGGCATCTATAAATTATGAGAAAAAACTCAAGTCCTATTCAGGTTCGCTTTCATGTTCGCGTTTGCATGTTTTGGGCTAAACGTGGACACAGTGTGTACACCAGCATTTGCCTCCTTGGTTGTACTGTACCAACATTAATAGAGACCCTCCAGCACGCGCAAATTCAAAATCAGTCGTTTTAACCTATTTTTGGGGAATATTTTTTCAAACCTGGTTCCGAACACATGAAACCTGGTCAACATGCTCAACGGGTCGCTCCCTGCTTGCGAACCTGCTGAAGGTTCGCGCGTCGAACCAGAACTAGCTTTTTTTCTGGTACGCACTGCGAACATGCGATGCGTTCTTTTGCTGGTTCGCGTTTGCACGTTTTTGGCTCAACCTGGACACACTGGTGCCACATTCATTCCAGATACCGACATATATATACCGAGAAAAAAGTTTAGTCATGTACATAGACTTCAAAAATGTGGTCAAAAATGTAGGGAAAACGACATTAACTTTCAGCGCTGTGGCGCAGTACGTGGGGTCGTTCTGAGCGTAGTTGCAGCCTAGACGCGCTTTTAACTCCCTGATAGAACACGAAGTCCATCTTCGAATTCCTCCCTCATCTGAAAGCTGATCATAACAATTAATTTGTTATCAATTTTAGAAAGTTTTAAATTGTTCAATCGCATTTAATGAGCTTTTTGACGGAAATGCAGATGAAAAACTAATTGGCACGTTTCAGGATTCTACAATTCAATAAAATCTCTCAATTAATGAGTAAGCTATAGAAGCAAAATTGGCAACAGCTCTCAAAAATATGAATTTTTAGCTCTTGCCTAAAAAATGAATTAGAATGAAAATGAAAACAGGGAATCTTCATGAGTCCATCTTTATTCCTTTCACGTTTGCAGTACTCGTTTCCGGGTTCGTTAGTGTGGCAGAGACCAAACATGTGAGCAAACTCATGGGCAACCGTTTCATAGCCATGAATGTCGCGAGACATCACCTCTTCTCCTGCAAATCGATGGAATGGTACGTTGTGCAAGAGAGTCTCAATTCTCTGTTTCATATTTTCCAGTGAGTACGTACGAGAAGAAATAAAGAAAACAACACGAGCTTTCGCTTCATTTAAATCAACTCTATAATTCGCTTATACCATGCAACGCATCGATTTTGTTGATTTTTCTAACTCTATCCTAATAAATTTGACGTTGAAAGTTTTACAGTTTCATCATTTTCGAGCCCAATTATGAATTTCTGCCTGAAAGCATTGAAGTAAGCCCTGAATGGTTTCTGATCAGCATTTTTTAGACCAGGCAGAAAATAATGATAAGGCTCGAAAAATAGAAAAATTTCTTTACACATTTGTGAAATTGTTCTGGTATTTATTGTTCAAAATTGTTCAAAAATGTCAGTGTTAACTGATCGAGAGCTACGGGCTAACCGGAAGGCATGCGTGACTTTTTCAGGTACACTGTAGTAAATGCACTGGTATCGCATCGGGGATATTGGGCTTCTGCTGCGACATACATCCTGTTCAGGCCGTGAAAATTAAACCTGCACCGATTAATACTTTACTGCATGCTTATTCAGCAGCGTCCATCAGGCCAACCCTGTAATAAGCAAGTTAAATTCATATAATTGAGATCGAAAATATGTCATATTTCTTGCTTCATGGGAAAGCATGACAAGGCTTCGCTTAGGCGACATGAAGGTGGTCATTGGGGGATAATGAGACATCAGTGTCACGTCATGGGTAAAACTGATGAAAACCTTTCAAAACATGGTAATATCGGGTGTGACCAATAGATGCACAAACTAAGCTACGCAATTTAAAGCCTTTGATTCCCCTCAGTTCCCTATATTTATTTCGCGATTTCTTAGGGATATAGTGTAAGTAAGTAAAAAAGTGTAAACGCCATGGCGATTAAGTAGGCGATACTTGTCGCTGACACGGTCCATGAGAAGCCTGACGTCTTCCCTGACAGTGGCATCTCGGGAAACTGACCTCCTTCCGTACTGCTCCTGGAAATAGGGATCAACAAGGATGCGTACTCTGATATGCACATTCTCTGCCCTCGGACAGCTCCTATAATTGTTTCCCACATTGAAACTTGCACAAATAAGAGATCTATAAAATGCTTATTAAGGATTCGAACCTGCCAGTTTCGCCCAGCTGACCAATCGCTTAAACCACTACACCACTGGTGCATATGTCACCTTAGCTTAACTTCAGATTTATCAATAATAAAATACATGATGAGGCCCAAGGACCCGGGGAGGGGGGGGGGGGAAGAAATTGATACCTACTATCGTCCATTGGATGGTAAGAAAGAAGAAGGAAGAAGAAGAAGAAGGAGTTCGGACAAATGGTTTTGAGTAATTTTCTACTTTGTGTTCTGCCGTTTTTGGGCAAAATCTCACGAGTTTTGGTCAAATTTTGATAATATTATTTCTAATGCAAAAAAGATCAGAAACAATGGACGTTTCTGTGAAGCACAAAAACCTTATCAATTTTAAGATCTAGCAATAACCCCTAAAACGTACACCTGGGTCGAAAAGAGGGGCTGGGCGCTGACACTCCGCTAACGCTCCGTTCGCGCCAGCCCAATACCGCCTACCCATTGGCCAGAGCTGCCGAACGGTTATTACGACGAATTGGGCACGGCGCCAAAGCTCTTATTAGTCAGCATGACTTCACCTAGCATGATCACTAGGTTTGCAAACGTCATTTACTACCCAGCTGCGAGTGGTTATTTTTGCGCGGCCAAGGCCAGCTTAAGCAGTTACCCCATTGTTGTGTCCGTCTTTCCGCATATATCCAGTATCTGAAAGCTAGGCCTTGTCCGTCCCACAGACATTCGGCGCAGGCCCAATGCAGTAGCTGCTGGGAAAGTAAAGACATTTTTGGGTAAATCGAGGGCGTAGAACGCAAATTTGAAATATCTGCAAGGATCTGAGCATGGGAATGTGCTCAAAACATCGAAAATGCGAGTTTTTTCAATGTTTTCCATCTGCGCAGTTTTGTGCAGCTACCCTATTTGGGTGATACTGCACTCAATAAACAAGTTCTCATGCAGGTGGCCTTCTTGCCGCCTCACTTCGGCAACCTAACCCCACTCGGGTTGGGTGCCTTTGATCTTTGAAGTCCCTCGAGGACAGCCAGGTGTTTACTGCTGCATTCCTTTGGTGTGGCTGTAATTTGGTCACTGGGTGGGGTGGGTTGTCAAAAGAGTAGAAAGACGGAAAAAGAGGTTGATGCATGAAAGGGGCTCAACACCCGTGTTTCGGGACCCATACAGCCCAATTTTCAGATTAGCTTTTGAATTTCGTATTATTATTTGCATTATTTTTGCATTTTTTTTTGCATTTTGGCATTATAATTTATGTCAGTATTTTACTGTTCAAAAATATCCAATAATGTTGTACCTGCAGAATCGATGAGAACAAAAATGACAAATAATGGAATGGCTTCAAAGTTAAACATAGAGCATGGACATATATAAAATTAAAATTTTGTGCCATTTAAGTAAACATAAATTCGAATAAATTTATTTAATTAAAATTTACTTAATTTTTGAAAACATTTCAAAAGCTGCTCAAACCGATTGCTCTATAATGATTAAACTTAACTTGGTGCAAAAATTCATT
>JASANA010003216.1:0-48924 GCA_030248095.1 Ptycholaimellus sp. GST1_10 | reverse complement strand
GGCCGCCGCCCCCACCTGGTCCAGCAGCAGGCCACAAGAGGAAGTCCTAACAGAAGATGAAGGCTTGGTTGGTGTGTGTGAGATGGGCGTAGAGGTTGTAGAGGAGGCGTGCAGGGGCGGCCTTGAGTCCATTGGAGCCCTGGGGGGCACCAAGGCCGTGCATGAGGCAGAGGAGCCAGTAGGCAGCGTCCTTGGAGGGCTCAAGATTCTCCACCGGCCCCACCTCATAGGCCGCCGCCCCCACCTGGTCCAGGAGCAGGCCACAAGAGGAAGGCCTAACAGAAGATGGAGGCTTGGTTGGTGTGTGTGAGACGGCGTCAGAGGCTTGTCAGAGGAGGCGTGCAGGGGCGGCCTTGAGTCCATCGGAGCCCTGGGGGGCACCAAGGCCGTGCATAGGCGGGAGGAGCCAGTAGGGCAGCGTCCTTGGAGGGCTCAGGCTCTCCACCGGCCCCACCTTGTAGGCCGCCGCCCCCTACCTGGTCCCAGCAGCAGGCCACGAGGAGGAAGGCCTAACGGAGGATGGAGGCTTGGTTGGTGTGTGTGGGACGGGGCGTGGAGGCTGTAGAGGAGGCAGGTGCAGGGGCGGCCTTGGGGTCCATCTGGGAGCCCTGGGGGGCACCGAGCGCCGTGCATGAGGCAGAGGAGCCCAGCAGGCGGCGTCCTTGGAGGGCTCTAAGGGTCTCCACCGGGCCCCACCTTGTAGGCCGCCGCCCCCCACCTGGTCCCAGGAGCAGGCCACAAGAGGAAGAGGCCTAACAGAAGATGGAGGCTGGTTGGTGTGTGTCGAGACGGGCGTGGGAAGGTTGGGAGAGGAGGCGTGCGAGGGGCGGCCTCGAGTCCGAGTCGGCCTGGGGCCGCCGAAGGGCCGGTGCATCCAGCCGGTAGGAGCCAGTCAGGCAGCGTCCTTGGAGAGGCTCAGGGCGGTACGCCGCTGCCCCACCTCGTGAGGCCGCCGGCCCCCACCTGGTCCAGCAGCAGGCCACAAGAGGACGGGCCTAACAGAAGATGGAGGCTTGGTCGGTGTGTGTGAGTACGGGCGTAGAGGTTGTAGAGGAGGCGTGCAGGGCGGCCTTGGTCCCCATCGGAGCCTTGGGGGCACCAAGGCCGTGCATGAGGCGGAGGAGCCAGTAGGCAGCGTCCTTGGAGGGCTCAAGATTCTCCACCGGCCCCACCTCGTAGGCCGCCGCCCCCACCTGGTCCAGGAGCAGGCCACAAGAGGAAGGCCTAACAGAAGATGGAGGCTTGGTTGGTGTGTGTGAGACGGGCGTAGAGGTTGTAGAGGAGGCGTGCAGGGGCGGCCTTGAGTCCATCGGAGCCCTGGGGGGCACCAAGGCCGTGCATGAGGCGGAGGAGCCAGTAGGCAGCGTCCTTGGAGGGCTCAGAGATTCTCCACCGGCCCCACCTCGTAGGCCGCCGCCCCCACCTGGTCCAGGAGCAGGCCACAAGAGGAAGGCCTAACAGAAGATGGAGGCTTGGTTGGTGTGTGTGAGACGGGCGTAGAGGTTGTAGAGGAGGCGTGCAGGGGCGGCCTTGAGTCCATCGGAGCCCTGGGGGGCAATGAAGGCCGTGCATGAGGCAGAGGAGCCAGTAGGGGACGTGTCTGGAGGGCTTGAGATTCTTCACACCGGCCCCACCTCAAGGCCGCCGCCCCGACCTGGTCCAGGAGCAGGCCAGAGAGGAAGGCCTAACAGAAGATGGAGGCTTGGTTGTGTGTGTGATGGGTGAGAGGGTCTCGGGAGAGGAGGCTAGGGGCGGCCTTGAGTCCCATGGAGCCCTGGGGCACCAAGGCCGTGCATCAGGCAGGAGGAGCCGTGGGGGCGGCGTCCTTGGAGGGCTCAAGGGGTCTCCACCGGCCCCACCTCGTAGGCCGCCGCTCCCCCCGGTGCAGAAGGAGGCCACAGAGGAAGGCCTGAGCGGGAGGATGGAGGGCTTGGTTGGTGTGTGTGAGACGGGGCGTAGAGGTTGAGGGAGGCGTGTCAGGCAGGCCTGAGTCAGATCGGAGCCCTGGAGGGGGGCAAGGCAGTGCATCAGGCGGAGGAGCCCAGTGGGCGGGGCCCCCGAGGGCCCCCGCCCTTCTCCCACCAGCCCCACCTCGTAGGCCGCCGCCCCCACCTGGTACAGGAGCAGGCCCCACGGGGAAGGCCTGGGCGGGAAGATGGAGGCTTGGTTGGTGTGTGTGTGTGAGACGGGCGTAGAGGTAGAAGAGAAAAAATGCAGGGGCAGCCCTCGAGTCCATGAGGAGCCCTGGGGAGCACCAAGGCCGTGCATAAGGCGGAGGAGCCCAGTCAGCAGCGTCCTTGGAGGGCTCCGAGGATTCCCCACCGGCCCCACCTGGTCGGCCGCCGCCCCGACCTGAGTCCCAGGGCCACCCCACAAAGAGGAAGGCCTGACCGAAGGATGGAGGCTCGGTTGGGTGTGTGTGGGGACGGGCGTAGAGGTTGTAGAGGAGGCGTGCAGGGGGCAGCCTTTAGTCCATCGGAGCCCTGGGGCCACCAAGGCCGTGCATGAGGCGGAGGAGCCAGGTAGGCAGCGTCCTTGGAGGGCTGGGGGTCTCCACCCGGCCCCACCTTGTAGGCCGCCGCCCCCACCTCGGCCAGGAGCAGGCCGCCGAGAGGAAGGCCTAACAGGAGATGGAGGCTTGGTTGGTGTGTGAGAGACAGGCGGAGAGGTTGGGGAGGAGGCGTGCAGGGGCGGCCTCCGAGTCCATGGGCGACCTCGGCGCCCCCCGGCCGTGCATGAGGCGGGGAGGAGCCAGACTAGGCAGCGTCCTTGGAGAGCTCAAGGATACTAGCCGGCCCCACCTGGTCGGGCACCGCCGAAAGGTGAGTCCAGGGGGGGGCCACAGGAGGAAGGCGGGGGAGAAGATGGAGGCTTGGTTGGTGTGTGTGGGACGGGGTCGTTGAGGGGTCTGCAGCGGAGGCATCCACGGGCAGCCTTGAGTCCATGGGGAGCCCTGGGGGCACCAAGGCCGTGCATGAGGCGGAGGAACCAGTCAGCAGCGTCCTTGGAGGGCTCGGGGGTTCTCCACGCGGCCCCACCTCTGCGCCGCCGCCCCCCACCTGGTCCAGAAAAAGGCCAAAAAGGAAGGGCCAGAGCGGAAGATGGAGGCTTGACCCGTCTGTGTAGAGACAGACATTGAGGCTCTGAGAGGAGCCGTGCAGGGGCGGCCTGCCGATTGCCATGGGAGCCCTGGGGGGCACCGAGGCCATTGCATAAAGCCCAGGAGCCAGTAGGCCCGCCCAGGACTTGGCCTGGGGGCAGTACTAAGGATTCACCCCAAAAAGGGTTGTGAGTCTATATATATATATATATATGTCAGCAAAGATTCCTCTGCGGTTTCTCAACCAAATTGGCTCATATTTTCAGGAAATATCAGGCATGTTGGCCGCTCCAAAATATGTTTTGGGACCTTGGCGAAAATTACTGGAACTGTGACAATTGCGTTTTTTTTTCGAATTTCAGCCATTTTAACCTCAAATTTAGGCCTCTGGTATTTTGAAATGAGCCTCATACTATGCACTATCATTTCGGCCATAAAATTCCCTTTTAAATGGCGTTTAAAACATGCAAAAAGCTTCAGTAGAACCCAACTTATGCTATTTTTGAACTGCCGCCCAGGACTTGGCCTGGGGGCAGTACTAAGGATTCACCCCAAAAAAACCCTAAGTCCCAGACCCCATATTTCATAAAACATCAGCTGACTGGGTAGCTTTATTATATCAACTAAAAGGGGTGCATTTTTGACTTATTGACTCATGTTGCCGCCTGCTGGACCAAAGCATTATTGGAGAGAGTATGTTAGGCCAGATTATAAGGGGCGGCAGTTCAACTCATGGGTTCAGCCACTTTGTGCAAATGAACCCCATGTTATACTAGTTTTGCTAAGAAAAAATTTCATCCACTTCAGTTGCAAGTAGAATTCAAATTAAGCTAAATAAAAAAATTTCCCCTACTTCAATCGCAGGTAAAATATAGATAAGAGATACTTTTTGGGTTAGTATAACCCACTATATAATAATTTCATCCACTTCATACAGGGGCAAGGCCCCTATGCATGGAGACGAAGATGGGGTTGGTGTTCAGCTGCTTGTTCACCATTGCCTGGTGGAAGCCCATGAAAAACATACCATAATCTACATCCCAAATTACCTATATGATGCTAATTGTAGGGTCAAAAACCCTTTAATATGCCTCCAGATGAAGTTGATGATGGGCTGCTTGTTCACCACGGCCTTGTGCATGCCCATGGAGACCAGGTGGAAGCAACTGGGTGCCAGAATCGTAATCTACGTCCAAAAATACCTATATGGTGCCTTTTTAAGGCCAAAAAAACCTATAAAATGCCTCCTCAAGATGAAGTTGATGATGACCTGCTTGTTCACCACGGCCTTGTGCATGCCCATGGAGACCAGGTGGAAGCAACTGGGTGCCAGAATCGTAATCTACGTCCAAAAATACCTATATGGTGCCTTTTTAAGGCCAAAACAACCTATAAAATGCCTGAAGATGAAGTTGATGATGACCAGCTTGTTCACCATGGCCTTGTGCATGCCCATGGACACCTGGTGGAAGCAAACGGGTGCCAGAATCGTAATCTAGGTCCAAAAATACCTATATGGTGCTATTTTATGGTCAACTACACTAGAAAAACATCACAAAAAACTTCATAAACATCAGAAAAAACATGAGAATACTGGATTTCTACCCAAAAAGTTGATGTTTCGACCTAAAAAACGCGGAAAATGCAGAAACTAGGGGTGCCATGACACTCAGCGGCATCGATTTACCCTAGAACCGTTGAGATCCACACCCCAGATGTTGCCCAAGTGTCTGCAACACTTGCTGGACGGACGGACGGACGGACGGATGGACGGACGGACGGACGGTCGGTCGGACGGTCGGTCGGTGTGCGCCCGGACACCGGACATTTTTTTTAAAAAGTTTTTAACTTAATAACTTTTTAAAAGGGCACTAAAAAATTTTTGTCCAAAGAGGACCCCCCACAATTCGACCACGGCGCGTCGATTGAGCCTATTTGCAGCGCTCTCCGACGTCTGTGTGACGAGCTACAGCCTGCCAAACTTTGGGAAAGCTGCAATTGGTTGTGTTGCTCGATAAGAGGGGCTTGGCGCTACCGCTACGCTAACGCTTCGCTCGCGCAAGCCCAATTTTTTTGCCTTTAAAAAAATTCCTTAGGCTGGTATCCGTCTTGGTGCATAGTTTTTAGCATCAGTTTTGATGTTTAAGTTGAAAAATATTGAAGTTATTTTCTCCTATCCTACAACACTGCCTATGTTATAGCATATGCAAAATATTGTCAATGTTAGTCCCACGCAAACATCAATACTGATGCTAAAAACTATGCACCAAAACGGATACCAGCCCAAGGAATTTTTTTAAGCCAAATATTAAATTTTGGGACAATAATTTTTTTGGTCATTTTTTGCCTAAGCTATAACATAGGGCCAAAATGTGAATTTTCATTTTAAACATTAAATATCTCTCGTGGGACAGGGTCTACTATGCTGTGCTTTGCAGCATTTAGGTAAAAGACCTGCATTTTCAGAAAATCAGGGTGCCAAATGCGGAAACTCAAGTTTTGATATCGAAATTATTTTTTTTTAAATTTGAAACAACGAAAATCAGTTTTTTTACAAATAGCTCATCAACACTTGATCGTAGAAAGTTGGTCGAAAAGACAAAATGTTCTACTTGTCAAGACGGTTCGATTGGTGGTCGAATCATCAAAATTGGTTAGTAACAAAAAGAGTTATGGACAATCGAATATTTGACCATTTTTCAAAGTTCAAAAGTTTTCAAAATTTCGCCAAAAATCGAATTTTGAGTTTCGAGCTCTCAAAGGCCACCAAAAGTCTAAGAATTATGTCTAGTTTCGAAAAAAAAATATAAAAAAGGGGGGTCAAAATTTTTGGGCAAACAATTTTTGAACCTCTCAGTAAAGCTCTCTTAAATTCGTTTTGCTGAGTCACAAATTATAAATGGTTTTCAAGAAATTCAAATTTGTCTAATTTTACAATAAAAGGTACCATCGGCAAGCCGAAAGTAAGCTCTTTTCTCCCAAAAATCAACTGCCCCGAGTATAACGACCAGGAAATTTTCCTACTACTAATGGAATCTGCTGTGTCATCTGTATTTTGTTTGAGCGCACATGAAAAGAGCCTTGGATCTGCGCGCGAAAACAAAATGCAAATGACCCACAAGCAGATTCCATTAGTAGTAGGAAAATTTCCTGGTCTTTATACTCGGGGCAGTTGATTTTTGGGAGAAAAGAGCTTACTTTCGGCTTGCCGATGGTACCTTTTATATATATATGCGGAAAGATGGATGCAAAAATGGGGTAACTGCTTAAGCTGGCCTTGGCCGTCCGCCGCTTTGGGCAGGGCGCCAGAGCTCCTCCAGCTTCCGGGCATGGGTGCTACAGCCCCTACGCTTCGCTTAGCATGCTTCGCATGCTAGGCTTCACTCCGGGGCCTCCGCACCCATGCCCTACAGCCTCCGGAGCTCTGACTGCCCTGCCCTTCGCGGCAGGCGGCCTGCGGCCGCTCAAAAATTTGAAACTGAAGTGAATTTAAAGAAATGGATTTATGATCGTTTTATTGAACAATAAAATAAACAAAGATAGCATGCAAAACTAAAAGAAAGGCAAAAAAGCATGTTTGGTGTTGCTACCGTCTTCTTTCTTTGGCGCATCCACGAAGTCTCTTAAAGCTTCAAGACCTAAAGTACCTAAACACAAAACAAGATTAGACACTCGGAGCTTTCTCAAATTGAGATGCTGTCGTCAATAAGTTATAGAAAAGAGGCTTAAGCTTTCTCATTGAGATGCTTTTGCTCTTGGCAAAAAAAGTAGAAAAGATGGTTTTGGGCTAACCTTTCAGACCAGGGGTTTTCTTTCTTCGGCGCATCCATGAAATCTCTTAGAGCTGCAATACCTAAAGTACCTAAACATAAAACAAGATTAAACACTCGGAGCTTTCTCAAATTGAGATGCTGTCGTCAATAAGTTATAAAAACGAGGCTTAAGCTTTCTCAAATTGAGATGCTTTAGCTTTTGGCAAAGAAAAGTAGAAAATATGGTTTTGGGCTAACCTTTCAGACCAGGGGTTTTCTTTCTTCGGCGCATCCATGAAGTCTCTTAGAGCTGCAATACCTAAAGTACCTAAACATAAAACAAGATTAAACACTCGGAGCTTTCTCAAATTGAGATGCTGTCGTAAATAAATGTATAAAAATGAAGCTTAAGCTTTCTCAAATTGAGATGCTTTAGCTTTTGGCAAAGAAAAGTAGAAAAGATGGTTTTGGGCTAACCTTTCAGACCAGGGGTTTTCTTTCTTCGACGCATCCATGAAGTCTCTTAGAGCTGCAATACCTAAAGTACCTAAACATAAAACAAGATTAAACACTCGGAGCTTTCTCAAATTGAGATGCTGTCGTCAATGAGTTATAAAAACGAGGCTTAAGCTTTCTCAAATTGAGATGCTTTAGCTTTTGGCAAAGAAAAGTAGAAAATATGGTTTTGGGCTAACCTTTCAGACCAGGGATTTTCTTTCTTCGGCGCATCCATGAAGTCTCTTAGAGCTGCAATACCTAAAGTACCTAGACATAAAACAAGATTAAACACTCGGAGCTTTCTCAAATTGAGATGCTGTCGTCAATAAGTTATAAAAACGAGGCTTAAGCTTTCTCAAATTGAGATGCTTTAGCTTTTGGCAAAGAAAAGTAGAAAATATGGTTTTGGGCTAACCTTTCAGACCAGGGGTTTTCTTTCTTCGGCGCATCCATGAAGTCTCTTAGAGCTGCAATACCTAAAGTACCTAAACATAAAACAAGATTAAACACTCGGAGCTTTCTCAAATTGAGATGCTGTCGTAAATAAATGTATAAAAATGAAGCTTAAGCTTTCTCAAATTGAGATGCTTTAGCTTTTGGCAAAGAAAAGTAGAAAAGATGGTTTTGGGCTAACCTTTCAGACCAGGGGTTTTCTTTCTTCGACGCATCCATGAAGTCTCTTAGAGCTGCAATACCTAAAGTACCTAAACATAAAACAAGATTAAACACTCGGAGCTTTCTCAAATTGAGATGCTGTCGTCAATGAGTTATAAAAACGAGGCTTAAGCTTTCTCAAATTGAGATGCTTTAGCTTTTGGCAAAGAAAAGTAGAAAATATGGTTTTGGGCTAACCTTTCAGACCAGGGATTTTCTTTCTTTGGCGCATCCATGAAGTCTCTTAGAGCTGCAATACCTAAAGTACCTAGACATAAAACAAGATTAAACACTCGGAGCTTTCTCAAATTGAGATGCTGTCATCAATAAGTTATAAAAACTAGGCTTAAGCTTTCTCAAATTGAGATGCTTTAGCTTTTGGCAAAGAAAAGTAGAAAAGATGGTTTTGGGCTAACCTTTCAGGCCAGGGGTTTTCTTTCTTCGGCGCATCCATGAAGTCTCTTAAAGCTTCAATACCTAAAGTACCTAAACACAAAACAAAATTAGACACTCGGAGCTTTCTCAAATTGAGATGCTGTCGTCAATAAGTTATAAAAACGAGGATAAGCTTTCTCATTGAGAAGCTTTTGCTCTTGTAAAACTAAAGCTCACTCAGTTTTGCAGCTTCTTGGAAAAAATGTTCTGTGCATGTTTTGGTCCCTCTTCAACTTTCTTCAGCCAAAGCCCAATGCATGCTCCTTTCTTTGTTTTGATAAGATGCTGTTTGTGCAGGACTTTGATTGAATTCTTGCAGCGCCATGTGCATTTTATCTGGATATGCTTACCTAAACATAAAGTAAGAATTTAAAATAAAAAAAACTGCTGGACAATAAGTCTTGGGCTTGGCTTTTGGGCTTGCCAAGACGATTGGTTTGTTTCTTTCTGGAATGCGTGGTATGAATATTTGATTTTTCTCCTTGTGAAAATTACTTTACTTTTGGCGGGTTCGTATGGTTTCCTCGTTGACAAGATGTCAGTTGCGTTTTCACCTCTCAACTTCTCCATCCTTTCCATCATCAAGCTCCTCACTCAGTTCCACCACAAGCTGTTCTGCTTTCTCGCGCCAGGCCAATACTTCAGGAATTTCCCTTTGTTAGATATGATCTTCTGAGTTTGCTTTGAGTTCTCTCCAACAGTTCTCCAACTTTTTTTGGTTTCTGAATTGGTAAAAAAGTTTTTAAAGATAAAATTTTATTTACTGATAAAACAGTGTTGCGATGAATTACTAATCAAACTTAACTAATCATCATAAAGAACGTTAAAATCATTTGCTAACAAACCTTAAGCAAAATATGAAGAAAGAGGCGAATAACCGTGAGCTAAAGACGATTAGTCAAAGACTTTTAAGTTGTAAGTCAAAGATAAAGTCAAGGAGCCAAAAGTCAAAGACAAAGAAAGTCAAATGAAATTTATAAAATTTTTTAATAACTTTTAATGTAGTTTATGTAAGCTTGTTTAATTTTTTACAATGAGGAGACAATATTTAATAGACTTAGGATTGATTTTTGACCGCGGAGCGGCCCGAAGGGCCGCTCCGCGGTCTATAGAGGTTACTAAATTTTTGTCCTCAGGTATATATATATATATGTTCCTGGAAATGCTGTCCACGGGCGAATTCTCAACGGATTGGGACAAACTTTTTTTTTCCTGAAAGGTAATGCTATTTTAGGAAGATCTGGAGGGGTGGAACCAGTTTCCAAGCATTTGAAACATTACTTTTTTGGGTAGAAATGTTGAAAATTTGGGTATACTGTAAAAGGCTCAATTCTCAACGGATTTTGACAAACTTTTTTTTCCCTGAAAGGTAATAAAATTTTAGGAAGATCTGGAGGGGTGTAACAAGTCCTAGAGCATTTGAAACATTACTTTTTTGGGTAGAAATGTTGAAAATTTGGGTATGCTATAAAAGGCTCAATTTTCAACGGATTTTGACAAACTTTTTTTTTCCCTGAAAGGTAATAAAATTTTAGGAAGATCTGAAGTGGTGGAACAAGTCCCGGAGCATTTGAAACATTACTTTTTTGGGTAGAAAGGTTGAAAAATGGGGTATGTTGATAAATGGCAAATTTTCAACGGATTTGCACAAACTTTTTTGTTGCTTAAAGGTAATAAAATTTTAGGAATATCTGAAGAGGTGGAACAAGTTCCGGAGCATTTGAAACATTACTTTTTTGGGTAGAAAGGTTGAAAAATGGGGTATGTTGAGAGTTCCGCGGTCACCTATTGCGCTCTGCGCCATATACTTGTTCCGTTTAGCCCATGCCCATAGTGGGGTAAATTTACATATTTTAATGTTATTCTTATTTCGCCATATCATGTAAGAAATTTCAGTTATTAGCATTACTTAAAAACTCAAGGAGCCTGCGAAATCAGAATGAATGCATAAAAAATAATTCGGGAGGGAATAGTTGGGAGGGAATAGTCTTCAGAGGGAACAGTCTGAAAGGGAATAGTCAGGACACGAGGGACTTTTTTGAGAGGGTTAAAAGAAGGTATCAGAAAACTGTTGATCATCCTTCTTTACATTTTTGTTTCAAAACTAGACACAAGGCTTTTGGTGGCCCGTGTAACGATGATTAGACCACCATTTGAACCTTATCGATGAGTAGATTTTTTAATCATCTTATTGGGCTGGCGCGAGGGAGCAAAGCGAACCGTCAGCGCCCAGCCCCTCTTTTCGACCCAGGTGTATGTTTTGAGGGTTATTGCTAGATCTTTATTTTGATAAGGCTCTAGCTCGTCACAGGGAGCTTCAATCTTTCTAATTCTTTTTGCATTAGAAAGAGCATCATCAATATGACCAAAACTCGCGAGAAATCGCTGAAAAGTTGCATCTATTCAATGGACGATAGTAGGCATTCATTTCTTTCCCCCGCCCCCTGCCCCGGTCACTGGGCTTCATCATGTTGTCATTTATTGATAAATCTGAAGTTGGGCTAATTTGGCATATGCCCCAGTGGTGTACGCGATTGGTCAGATGAATGAACCTGGCAGGTTCGAATCCTTCTCAAGCATTCTTCTTATGTTTGCCAATAGATTTGCATTGTAATTTCCGATTTGAAAATTTTTTTTAAATGTTTTGTTCATTATTTATTTATTTATCTAATAAAATATTAGTTAAATATGTAACCAACATTATAAAATTTGTATTTATAAATTTTATACTATATTAAAAGTGGAAGAAATATCTGGTACCATCGGCAGGCCAAAAGTGAAAGTGGGTCTCTTTTCTCCAAAATTTGCAATAGACTCGAGTAAAAAGTAAAGGAAATACATTTTATGCTAGTGGAATCTGCTTGGGCGCGCATGGAAAGAGACACTAAACTGCGCGCCAAAAACAAAATGCAACTGTCCAAGCAGCAGATTCCACTAGTATAAAATGTATTTCCTTTACTTTTTACTCGAGTCAATTGCAAATTTTGGAGAAAAGAGACCCACTTTTGGCCTGCCGATGGTACCAGATATTAATCTTATTTATGCTTCTGACCGATTTCAATCATTTGCATTCCAACTTATCACATACCCAGCATAAATATGCTCAGTTTTCTGTGGCATAGAAAAATTCGTGTATTTTTTTGTTTTCTGCACTAGTGTACTCTTAACTATTGCTGAAATGGATCAAATTCTGTGCTTTAACATTTTATGATGACCAGTTTTCTTCACTCATGGCCTTGTGTGTAAGGACGCGAGGCTTGTAAGCGACGAAGCTCGCTTCTTGCAGCTGGCTCTCTACATTGCATCAGCCTACGTAATTACGCCTGCCCCCAGTCTACAAGCGCGCATTTAGCTCCTGCCCGAAAGCGCGCATTTCCCACTTCTCACCTGACGCAGAGAGCCAATTTCTTTATTAGTTTCATCGAAATTTCCTTTTCTTCAGAGGAAGGTGGAAGTTTTTATCTTTACAACGACGTATTTGATAAGCCCCAGCCTTTGAGAAAAGATGAGTGGATAGGCTCAGCTACGGGAAGGGGTAGCGCAGAATAGGAAAAGGCGGGCGGGATGATTGTGGAGGGAGGAGTGCTGCGAGATCGAGAAGAAAGAACTAGAAAGAAGGCACAGTGTGATTTTGAAGTGGCGAAGAGAGGAGGCAGAATGAGGAAGCCAGAAGTGGAGTGCCCGGAATCACCAGAGCAGCTGGTTCTGCCTGTGGTGGGGTCGGTAGGTTTGAGGAGAGGAGGAAGGAAGGGGTTGAAGGAAGAGATGGAGGAGGTGAGAGTGAAGGGAGTAGGCGGAGTGCCTCCACCGCCACCACCGCCGGATCCCAGTCTCTTCCCACCCCTTCCATCTGCATCTGGTTCTGGTATACACCTCCTCACACCTTCATTGCCTCTATCGCCTTCATTTTAGATAATAAGATGGGCGTTTGCCTGAAGGTATCCAGAGGAACCTTCGCCGGGATTCCGCCACTCCTACCGCCTCAGAAACCTATGGCCAAGGTTTCACAGCCCACCTCATTCGCAACATCTCCTTTTCTCCACTGAAAGTAAAAGGCGAATGGATGCTTAGGTATCGCCGTTCATGGAGCGGATGGAGGAGGAAGTCGATGCTTCTCAGGCCAGCGAATCACAGCTTGGATTCACGGGCCTGAAGAACATCGGGAACACCTGCTTCATGAACGCCACAGTTCAGATCCTCTGCAACACCCCGGAGCTCAAGGACTACTTTCTCAGTTCCTTTCTTTTCCCTTTTTTTTGCCTCGCTGAGAATATGTGATACAGACAAATACCACTTGCTGGAGCTCAACGACGAGAACAAGCTGGGCATGGGCGGACAGCTTGGGCTAGTCTTCGCTGAGCTGGTGGCCAAGATCTGGAGTGGAGAGGAGGAGGTGGTGGAGCCGAGTCTCTTCAAAGAGCTCATGGGCCGCAAGCACGCCCAGTTCATCGGCTGCATCCAGCACGACGCACAGGAGTTCCTCAGGTTCCCTCCCTACTTCTTCTTCAATGCTTCTCCTGGGTGAGAGTGAGTGTGGTGCAAGCTTCCTTCTGGACGGACTGCACGAGGACCTCAATCGAGTTCGCGACAAGCCCTACGTAGAGGCGGAGGAGGCTGAGGGAGGCTCGGATGCGGAGCTCGCCGCCGTCTCCTGGCAAGCTCACCTCGCACGCAACGACAGCCTCATCGTGGACCTACTTCATGGACAGCTCAAAAGCCGTCTACAGTGCCCCAAGTGCAACAAGGTTACCACGCCTTTTCTTACGCCCATTACCCTCGGACATCTCATTGCTTGCCAGGTGTCCATCACCTTCGACCCCTACGTCTACCTCCCAGTCCCGTTCCCTAAGAAGAAACGCCGCCAGCGCCTCTACTACTGGCCCGCCGACGTCTATGCCAAGCCCATCAAGGTTCACCCCACTTCCCAGCTCCATCCTTCCACACGCCTGTCTGGCCTTGCAGTACGAAATGGAGGTGGAGGAGGATGCGAGCATCGGCCAGCTGCTTGGCCGTCTAGGTGAGAAGGTGGGCGTGAAGCCGTCGCAGATGCGCATTTTGGAGACCTTCTCCTCCCGCGTCTACAAGGAGTACCAGCCCAGCAACGCCGTCAGCGACATCAACGCCGCCGACATCATCCACGTCTGGGAGCTCCTGGAGGCGGCCAGCCCCGAGGATCCCGTCCTGGAGCTCCTGGTCCACCAGCGCCTCCTCTTTCCCAGCGACAAGCAGCCTTCCTGCGCGGACTGCTCCAACAGCCAAGGAGCCGCCTCCAAGCTCTCCTCCTGCTCCGGCTGCTACCAGCTCTGGTACTGCGACCGGGACTGCCAGCGCAGCCACTGGCCCAAGCACGGCCCCCTCTGCAAGCTACCCGAGCTACTCAAGCTCGTCGGCACCCCCTTCATCCTTTCCCTTCCCCGCTCCGCCGCCACCCTGCCCCGCCTACGCGCCGACCTCGAGGCACGCGCCATCCGCTCTGTAGACCTTTTCATGCCTCCCCACAGCCAATCCTCCCCTTCCGTCACCACCCCTGTCCGCGTCATCAGCTCCCAGGACATCCCCTTCTCCTGCCTGCCCTACCCTTCCCACTCCTCCTCTCAGCAGCCGGATGCCTCCACTGAGCCCAGCGCCATGGAGCTCGGCGCCCCAGCACCCACCCCACCACCTCCCGACTTCACCCAGGGACCTCACGTCGCCTCCTCCTCCTCCTTTGCACCCGCCGTGTCTCCCGGCTCCCGCCCCCTAGATGATGCCTGGACGCCGATGGCCAAGAAGCCTTCCACGCCCTCCAGAGTCCCCTTCTCCTGCGCCGAGCAGGACAGCTTGGCCGGGGAGAACTTCCAGATACGCTACCTCAGCCTCGGCGGCACCGGCCCAGACCAAGTGCGCACAGCCTACCCACCCGACAATCCCAAGGCTCGCCCCATCAAGCCCTGCGCGGACAACGCACCCCTCTTCTCTGACGCTAGCCGACGGATCACCATCGCCATGGACTGGAATACCAAGAAGCAGGCCGAGGACCGCCTCTTCGTGGAGACCAAGAAGGAGCTCGACTGCGATATTCCCGACGAAGACAGCCAGGAAGTTTGCTTCTGCCTCCTTTCCTCCTTTCAACTCCAGCTCCTCCTTTCTTTCATTCTTCTCTCTTGCAGTCCGAGGCGCGGAAGTTGGACTTGGAGGATCTGCTGGAGCTGTTCACTCAGACGGAGGAGCTCTCTCAGGAAGAGTCTTGGTTGTCTAAGCTTTGAAAGGAGGAGAGAGTGGGTGATGAGAAAGGGTTTGAAGGTACTGCTCAGTGTGCAAGGAGCCGGTGGAAGCGTCCAAGAAGCTGCTGCTGTGGAAGCTGCCAGCCATCCAGGTGGTCCAGCTCAAGCGCTTCATCTACTCCAACAGCATCTGGCGGACCAAGGACGACCGCTCCGTTCACTACCCACTCACCGCACTCGACTTCAAACCCTTCCTCTGCAAGGTCACTTCTCACTCTCCCTTTCATCCTCCCCATTCATACATCCATCTCCTCGCTGCAGGGAGCACCGGCACAGGAAACCCTGTACGACCTCTACGGCGTGGTCTGTCACACCGGTTCTCTTTGCCCATCCTTGGCTTCCCCGATAAAGGAATGTGGGAGTGGATTGAAGGGACGAGCTACTTCGGGCACTACACGAGCGTGGGCCAGCTGGTGAAGGGAGGGCGCAGTGGAGGTGGAGTAGATGGCCTGGGCTGGCGCCTGTTCGACGACAGCCGAGTGAGCAGTCTAGGCGGGACAGGCGCGGTGCAGCGAAACGCGGCCTATCTCCTCTTCTACCGCCGGCGGGATCTGCAGCCGCAGGAGCTCCTCGCCCGCTACGCCGACCAGGACATCTTTGTCGCCGCCCATAAATGGATCCCCAGGCTCGCCGCCCTCCTCAGAGGCGATCACAAGGCTCCCACTATGCCTAACCTCCTGGGTTTCTTTACCTTTGCCAAGCCTTGCCTCTCGGCCCAACCTCAAGGGTTCAACTGCAGACGAGGATGAGTCCAAGGAGGAGGAAGAGGGAGAGCAGAAGCAGCCCATCTTTGGCCCCCTTCCTCGACCCGTGAAGGAGCAGGTCAACGGCTGGCTGCCCCAAACGGCAGACTAGATGCCAAGCAATTGCCCAATAATTCTCCCTGCTTATTAGTCTCCCGATTGATGATTGTTTTTCGCGCTTTATTCCGCTCATCTCTTATGGCTTTCTGTTTGTCAAGCTTTTTTTTCTCGTCTGCTTTGCTGCTATCGGCAATTTTGCTCATGTGATGGTTTTTACTGTGGGTCGAAGGTTTGGAAGCAATATTTACCTCATATATCTATGCACAGCTTACAAGCAGCAATGACGTATCAGGCTTCACACATTGGCAAAAACTAATGTTTTACGCAATCAACCTATTTCTAGATAAACAGGTCAAGCCAAAACTCATCTCAATATAAGTAGTGACCATTTAATCCGTCAATTCGGCGATTTTGTGAATCAACATCATTCAAAAACACCATAAAATTCAGCGGCTTTGGTTGGGCTTGTGAGCGTGTTGCTAGAACGCAATATGCGAAGTCAATTAAAATGCCTCGGTTTGAAAAAAGACTGAAGGTGTCTCTTGAGAGAGAAAATTGGGCAGTGAAGGATGAGAGGAAATGGGAGTTGAGGTGCAGAGCATGACGCAGACAGGAGGAGGACGAAAACAGCGAGGGTCTCAGCTGGATCGATGAGAATCTGGGGAGCTCCTTCAGGCTATCCTACAAGAAATCTGGCCTAATCAACCCCTCATCGACTTCTACCTCACCTATGCCGCCCTCTCCTCCATCTTGCATCCTCCCCCTCTCCTCCTTAGGCTAACCTTCCTCCCTCCCTCCCCCTCCTAGCACCTCCCTCAAAGGCTTCTTCAATCAGGCCCGACCTTTGTGCTGATGTAGGGAGGGGGCTTTTCTGAGCCCAGCCGACCTGCCAAAGCTTCCCTTCTTCATTAGGAGCGAAAAGAAAGAAGCCCCATAGTCTTTTTGACGTTAGGCGGCTTTTCCGGCCTAGCGCATTTGTTTGAGAAGAAGCGGAAGAGAAGGGCAGGGAAAGGAGAAGGAGGCGGAAGGGGGCAGGAGGGGATGGGTACAGGGGCAGATGTTTCGGCAGTACTCGGGTGACGCCTACCTGACGGCATCCATGCTGGAGTCGGGGGACGAGGAGGCCAAGCTCTCTTCCATGCCTCCCGACGAGCGCGACCAGCAGATCAGCCGCGTCTCCAGGGACCTCATCGACGTCGAAATGGCCCTCTTCCACACCCTACACCTCGACCCTGACATTGACCGAGACTCCCCTTCCATCGTTTCACCTCCCTTCTCCTCCCCTACCCTAGCCAAGAAGCTGAGATTGGCAGATCCCGGGGCTTAAAAACCGGGGCTTCGAGGACACAGTGTCGCTAGGTGACGGCATAGCTCAGGAGTTCCTACGCTTCGAGTCCCTGCTCTACAGCGGCTACATGAGCGGCTTCATCGGCAAACACGACCTCGGCCCTCGCTACCTGAAGAACATGAACCAGCTCAATCAGTGGCTGGAGGACAAGTGGCTCAAGTTCAAGGCAGATCAGGTGGCTTGAGAGTAGTGTTTGGTGAAGGAAGGAATGATTGGCATGGGCTTGGCAGCAACGAAAAGGGACAGGGCTGGTGTCGAACAGCGAGGATGCGAAGAAAGTGGCGGCGGAGTTCACGGACTGGGCTCGCCAGATCGGCGAGTCCGTCCTCACCAGCTCCGAGGCTCGCATCGCACAGGTCTACGCCGACGAAGAAGATGAACATGTCCGCACGCCACCTCCGGTTCCTCCTTCTTTTTCTTTCTTCATTCCATACTCTCTTTTCATGTTTTCATAGATCCGTAGATTAGTAGATTCTGCAAAATCCGGAAACCTTTTAAAAGTAAACCATATTGAATTTAAATCTTTTATCGCGACAAGTTAAAAAGTTTTGAGCTAGTTTTCATTGGCCAGATACGTCAAATAAAATTTTATTTAATAGCAATCATTTAATTTTTTATTCAAATCAATCAATAAAATCTGTTCGCAAACATTTACGCAAACTGTTTGCAAACATTTCTTATTTTTTTAGATTTTAGTTTGAGTTTTGTATTTTGTATTTTGGGCTAAGTGTATTGCAGCATCGTAGACTGATGACGGGGTATAATGACACTTCGGTAGGTGTTCTTTTTTGCATCTTCCTTCCAACTCCTCCCTTTTGTCTCCTACTTGACCTAATGGCCTGTCATCATGCATGAAATGCATGTGGGCTGCCCCAAACATCAGTCCATCTAAGCACAATACCAGCCTATCCGGGCTTTTCGACCAGCCCCCAACTTTTTCATTTCGGCCCCTCCTCTATTCTGCTGTCTTTCAGATAAAAAAGGTGCGAGAAAAGGTGGCAGAGAAGGCCTCCTCCTCTTCCGCCTCATCCAAACGCTCGCCCACCGATTTCCCGCCTGAACTCCCAACTCCCGGCGCCCCCAAGCGCCGCTCTCGGACAACCACCCTTCCTGCATCCTCCATGCAGACGGAGAAGAAGCCAACCAAGGTTTCCACCCATCCCTCCTATCCTTCAAGGGCGTCTCCTATCCTGTCCTAACTCTGAAGGGCGGGGCTGGGAAACGACAAGCGGGCTCACTGAACCGAGGTCGGCGAGATGGAGGGAAGGAGGAAGCAAAGGATGTGAAGCAGGCGAGTAGTGGCAGTTCAAACTCCTCCAGCGGCACAAAACCCTCACGCTCCAAGAAGCCCAAGCCACCCTCCCCCAAACCTAAGAAGAAGCCCCCTTTCAGGCATTGAGCCCCTGCCCCCCCCCCCTTCTATCAGTCTACACCAGCTCCTCTAACCCACTTCAACGTTGGTAGGACAGGACGCCTTGCATGCATCTTGCCTACGCCTTGTGATGAAAATGTAGTCTTACCTACCCTATTGCGGAATGCCCCGAGAGAAAAGGTGTACGGTATCCTGATATTTCCAATGCTCAAATGAATTCTCCCTTGTAAGCTCATTAGTTCATACATGCCATCATAATACGAACAAGGGTATTCACAGCTAACAAACCGAAGACATCACCATAATCTTAGGACGCGTTTTATGAGAAGAACACGAATGGCCCAAGGGCCAAGACGCATGGATTTTTGCCCCCCCTTTCTTATGACGGGAATCAAAAGTACAATATGTAAGACGTAAAATTCATATAAAATCAATATCCAGGGTAGGACAGCTCTGCAAATTAGAGGTCCAAAAATTGGAGTTTGTGGCAATTTTTGTCATAAAACTGCATTTTCTGACTCATTTCATTCCCGAAAGTAGGCAATTCGGGAATGGATCAATTTGTACACAGCTGTACCCAAAGTATTTTGATTTTCTACTAAAGAATTGGTTATTTTGTCTAAAAACCTAATCAATGCCATAAAATGAAAAATTTAAGTTTAACACATTCATTGAGTTTTATCAAAATTTTAAATCTACGTGTGAATATTAAACCTTGCCATCTATTCCTCGTGAAATTCTGGCCCAGAAATTCTGGTCCATTCTGGTCCTCTCCCCTTAGGTATGAGCCAGATGAGCTATAGACCCAAACATGACGAGCACCAAATATATGCCCTATGTTATAAAATAGGGCAATTTAGCTGGTGTAAGTTTTTCGTGCTAAAAATTTCTTGCTCTTCAGGAAGACAGTACTGCTCAATTTCCTCTTGTGAGCTAATTACCTTAAGCCAAAGGCAGGTATTTAGCAAAGTAATGGCTGGGTTTTTAGTTTATATACGTGAAACATTGTCTAAAGTTTGCGGACAGTTCAAGAATTCACCCGATGCTATAACATAGGGCAAAATTGACCAAAAAATTTTGATATTGATTTTTGATTCCAATGGGCAAAATCGAAGCTCTGGCCTCAATTACACCAAAAATATTTTTAATGCTCAATTTCAGTATATTTTGAAATTTGATCACTTGTTTATTTCCCTCATTTGAGACCAATTTTAACAAAAAAAATGAAGTAATTAATTTCAAAATATGATGAAGTTGAGCATAAAATTTATATTTCCAGGCGTATTTGAGGCCAGAGCATCGATTTAGGCCAATGGAATCAAAATTCAAGACAAAATTTTTTTGGGGAATATTGCCCCAGGTTTTAGCACAGGGTCAATTGTTAACCTGTCCGCACACTTTGGATAATTTTTCATGTATATAAACTAAAAACCCAGCCATTACTTTGCTAAATACCAGCCTTTGGCGGCTGATGGGTAGAACTTACACCCCATGAATATTGCCCCCCCCCCATAATATTGCCCCCCCCCATGAATATTTCCCCCCCCCCCATGAATATACCCGCCCCCCATGAGTTTTGAAGGGAAATTTCGCTCTCATGTTGCTCAGCAAATATTGCCCCCCCATGATTACCTACTAGTTAGTCTATACCGTGTTCGTCATGCTACTAGTTAGTCTATACCGCAATATAGGGCGTAGCCACCTGACTTTTTTAAAGGCTCGCGAGGGACATAGTTTGTCCTTAAACATAGTAAGTCTATACCGGATGGCGGGCGCATGCCAACCAGGAGTAGGGGCTTGTCCCCTACCAGAAGTACCTTTCAAGATTCCAACTCAAAAGCTTAGACGCATGCTCGTCCTCGATGAGGTCATGACTGTGGCAGTACCTACTAGTTAGTCTATACCGAGTTCATTGATGTTTTAAGTGCTCAACTCGGTAAGGACTAACTAGTAGGTACTGCCACAGTCAAAGGACGAGCCTTTTAGTTTTTGTGTTGGCTACGCCCTATATAGCGGTATAGACTAACTAGTAGCATGACGAACACGGTATAGACTAACTCGGTTTAGACTCATGGGGGGGGGCAATATTTGCTGAGTACAGTTTGACTTAAAATTTGCCAAAAATATTCATGGGGGGGGCAATATTCATGGGGGGGGGGGCAATATTCATGGGGGGGGCGGGTATATTCATCGGGGGGGGGGGGATAATTCATGGGGGGGGGGATAAAGCCATGGGGGGGAATATTCATGGGGTGTAAGTTCTACCCATCAACCCCTTTGGCTTAGGGTAATTAGCTCACAAGAGGAAATTGAGCAGTACTGTCTTCCTGAAGAGCAAGAAATTTTTAGCACGAAAAACTTACACCAGCTAAATTGCCCAATGTTTTAACATAGGGCATATATTTGGTGCTCGTCATGTTTGGGTCTATAGCTCATCTGGCTCATACCTAAGGGGAAAATCAAAAGGCTGCTTCTGGACCAGAATTTCACGAGGAATACGATGGCCAAGTTTAATATTCACAAATAGACTTAAAAGTTTGAGAAAACTCAATGATTTTGGTACACTTCAATTTTTCATTTTATGGCCTTTATTAGGTTTTTAGATAAAATAACCAATTCTTTTTAGTAGAAAATCAAAACTTTTGGCACAGCTGTGTACAGCAGATGTAGACGAATTGATCCATACCCAACTTTCCTACTTTCGGATATGAAATGAGTCAGAAAATGCAGTTTTATGACAAAAATCGCCAAAAACTCAAGTGTTTGGACCTTTAACTTTTCAGAGCTGTCCTCTATTTCCAAAAATAGTTCTAGTTCCAATTCTGTAATTGTCCCTAGGAAGTAGTCCATGAAGGAAGGAATGAAAAAAATAATGGAGCGCCTTGAGGAGATTGTGAACAAGGGCCTGGAAGAAAGCTTAAGTCAGTTGGAAGGCGAGCAATGCTTTCCACAGATCCTCCGCCGCCCCGCATCGCCCACTCCAACTACCCGCCGGAACCCTCAGCTGCTTTGCTTCACATCCATGAACAGAATGCAAATGCCTCACAAGCAGATTCCATTAGTAGTCAGTTGAATGAAACCCATCATCTGCTAGCTTTTCAACGATCAGCTATAGATGCTCCCTGGCTTTGACAACACTGCGTCTTGCCAAATCCTACCTCCCTGTGACAGACATTTCAACGATTTGCCTGATTACTTGCCTGTCCAGGCACCACTACTGAGCAACCTCCATATGAAGAATTGCAACGCGGATAAAAGTCTTGTTGAAAAACAAGTTATCTTACATTGCAATTTGCACTATTAATCTGTTCACAAGCAGATTCCATTAGTAGTGGGGAAATGTTCTTGGCTTTACACCCGGGACAGTCGATTTTTGGGAGAAAAATAGCTTTACTTTCAACTTGCCAATGGTACCAGTTATAATTTTAAGAAGCTTATTAATTAGAAGTAAACTGATCGATAGATGCTTTTTCAAGCTAGTGGGTTTTTTCAAGATTTAGAAGAGGTAAAGAGTGCTAAGAAGGTTGGAAAGGGGGCCTAGTAAGCTTGATGGACTGCTTGGAATGAGTGGGTCTGGAAAGCTTTGGGAGAGTGGGGATCGCATTGCATGTCAGATGAGCTGATGAGACTGCCCGCTCGCCCACTCCTTCCCTCCCCCATCGCCTAAATGAGCAGCCAAGAGCAAGCCAGGGCCTCCCTCCCTCCCCTCCTAAATGAGCCCCTCCCTCCTTCCTCCTCCCTCCCTTCCTCCTCCTCCCTCTGCTTAGGCAATGTACAACCCCCTCCTGGCCCTCGCAAACAGGCCTCAGGGCGCGGAGCCCAGTACGTATGCACTGTTCCAGCCCATTCAATTAGCCCACCCTTTCACCATCCTCCCTGCTACCGTTGCTCCCCACCCCACGCTCATTTGACCCTTCCCCCCTTCCTTCAGCACCACGCATCTCAGGAACCCCTCCTGGACCCAGCTTAGCCTGCGCAGACACAATCAGCCTCCTCCTCCTAGCGCTTGTTATGAGCCTACAGTCCAGCTCATATGCCTTTTCCCTCCCTCACTGCCCTTCATCATCCACCTCCATCCTCCTTCGGCCTTGCCTGCCTTCTGATGGACTAGGCGAGAAGCGCATAAAGGCAGTGGTGAGTGGAGATTGGCGCGGACGGGGGGTCCTCGAGGAGCCCCTTCCCTCTTCTGTTTCCCGCCTTCACTCTTCCGCCCTTCCTTTCCCCTCTCTCTCACTCCGCCTATCCATTATGCTCCACCAGGCTAGCAGCCCGCCAGAAGCCCTGCCTCGGCATAAATTCTCCCTCATTCCCCCACTCCCCTCTCCTCCACTACCCCACTCCTCTCTTCCTTCCTCCCTTCCTTCGCCCAACTATCCTCCTCTTTACTTTCCCACCAGCCATTCCCTCCTCCAGCCTACTCACTCATTCATACCCACAAACTGGGCCTCTTCCGGGCCCTGCGACCTTGGTTGGACCGTATCGAGGGAGGCGCCACTGCCCTTTGCCCTTCCCGCACCTACAGGCTGTCCTACACATTCATCCTCTCACCTCATCTCCTCCCTCCCTCACCACCTCTCCTCCCCATTGGCATTTTGCCAGAGCCAGCTTTCAGCGCATTTCAATAGTGTCACTTTGAGCTCCTTCTCAGCACTCCGTCTAAAAGGCCTAAGAGGCAGCCTCGCCTCTGCCAGACTGGATTCACGGCGCTGAGCCCTCCGCAGGCAGACCTGGCACAATCCCTCCTGGCCTAGGAGATTCCGCCTTTTTACTCTCGCCGCATCTCCTCACTCGCATTCCCCTCACCCGCTCATCCATTCTCCCTCTCTTTTCAGCCCCCAGCCCAGGGCCCTTGTTCACCCACCGCCAGTAGTACTACCAATTAGCAAACGAATGTAGTCATTGTTCCGGCTTCCCTTTGCCCTGCCCTCCCCTCTCCCCGGGGCGGCGTTAGTGAGAGGGGGAAAGAAGGGAGGGTAGCGTGAGGCGATTGTGGAGAGGGCGCCTTGTATACATGGCGGGTGGACTGGACACTGGTAGAGGAGGAGGAGGGAGAGCGGATCTGTTGACAAGAGGCGCCAGGAGGGAGGTGGTTGGGGAGGGAGGATGGGTGGATGTGGCCGGGAGGGAGGGGTTGAGTAGTAGTGCTCTTAGTTTAGAGTATTTAGAATGGGATGATGAGGCTAGGCAGTAGCTGGGCGCTTTGCCCATTGGCAGGCCTCTAAGGACTCCGCTATGTTTTTTGCGCTTACGGCTACTCCCGAGGACCTCGCTTGTTAGCACCACTCTTCTCCTCTTCTCCTTCTCAGCAAGTATCTTTGCTCATAGAAATACTAGCACTCACCAGCTTTACACTCTGATCCCTCTTGACTCCATACTAACGACCTTTTTGTATACATCCGACGATTAAAGGAGAAAACCCAGAGCCTCCTTTTCACAGCCACCACCTGGTCCTTTGATGAGTCATGCAAGGCCATTTTTCAGCTAAGCTGAAGGGCAGCAGAGGCATGGAAGGAGTGTGTGGCAAGAATGAGCTGAGAGAAGGAAGGCTTGGCCGGTGTTGTCCGCAAATCCGCGGGACAGCAGGGAGGGCTTTTGTGGTGGGCTTGTTGACAGAGGTTTCCTCCCGCCCTCTCCTCGCCTATGTAAGCCATGGGCCTCCCTCTTTTGGCCAGCAGCCTTGTCTCCCTTTCTCCAGCCTTCCCCGCCCTCCCTCTGGTCACTCCAACAGCCGCCTCCATTCCCAACACCATCCCTTCTCACCCACCGCATACCACTGCCCTCTACTACACCCACCCCATCCCACCCAACCCACACCCATTAGCCCCTCACATTCACCCAAAGCCAATGAGTCCGTGCAACTGGGCTAATATCACGGTCCGTTTTTGCCAGATGATTTTGACTTTTTGTAACTGCTTACCGCGCCTGCCGCTAGAACAGCGCGCAAGGTCCCTTAATTTGTCTTTTATAATGACTTCTGTTGGGCTTTATGGCCTATGTATACCGGGGGGGGTAGGAAGTCTTCGTAGTAAAGTGTTCCATTAATTACTGGCCAACCGTTGGGTCAAAATTGATGAAAATTGGTCAGAAGTTGGCTCTAACACTCTAGTTTATTGTGCTAAGTTCGCGTTACAAAATATTAATATGTGCTCAAATGGCAGACGATTAACTAAAGGCCCCCAAAAGTCAGGTTTGCAATTTAAAGTTTTTTTCAAAAAAATTGTATTAGTTTTTTGCATTTGGTTTTTTCACTGCAGAAATTACACACAAATTGGTCAGCATCTAGCCACTACAATAATTTAAGTTGTGCTAAATTATTTCGGCTAAAACTATATCATTTCAACCAGTATTTCTAATTTTCTTTGTGGCATTGGATTCTGTGATGCAGCTGGAAAACTCCAGTCAAGCAGGCTCTGCACATTTCATTAGCCACCATTGCTAGCCACTAAACTTCAAATCCACAATTAATGCGACTTCATTGAAATTTTAATTGGTACGTTAGTCAACTGCTAGCAAAAATTGAGGCAATTTCAATGTGATATTGGTTCGTTAGAAGAAAAAAGTGTTTATATGAAAAAACCGCAAATTACGAACCTGTTTTTTGGGTACTTTCAGTTAATCGTTTGCCATTTGAGCACAGATTAATATTTTGTAACGCGAATTTAGCACAATAAACTAGAGAGTTAGAGCCAACTTCTGACCAATTTTCATCAATTTTGACCCAACGGTTGGTCAGTAATTAATGGAAGATTTTACTACGAAGACTTCCTACCCCCCCCCGGTATGTTTGCAAAATGTGATGCTACACTACACTAAGTTCATTTTTGTCGAATGCTGGACGTAGTGCGTATAGCCTTTTTACTAACACAGGCCAAACTTTTCAAGATTTCTATAAACAACCTAAAAATAATTGTAAACGCCAGCTGATTGAACTCTAGCGAATCCCTGAGCGAGGCATTTTCCATTTCTCTGCTCCCTAGAGCATGGAAAGAAGCGTGCTCAGCCGCTAACTGCATTCCAGGCCTATCCCATGGCCAGCTTCTCCATCCATTTCCCCTCCCCAATCCCTCCTCTCCCCTCCCGCGGCCTTAAAATAGGGAGTTTCTAGGGGGAGAAGGGCTAGCTAAGAAGGAGACGGCGATGAGTGCGGCTGGCGTGGTACCGGGGCGTCGGACGCGCATGGTCCTCGATCTCACCGCCTTCATCGGTACACTTAGACCTCCTTTTTAAACTTTCCACCAATATTCACATACCAATATTCTCATTAGAAACTAAAATTCATGATGCCTCAAAAATCTAATTTGTGCCCAAATTTAATCTTAAATTAAAAGTCATAAATGTAGGATTAGAAATAATACATGCAGTATTAATTTTTTGGGCTTTCACTTGACAAAATACTGTTCGACATCATTTAAAGAAAAATTATGACATGAATATTCCCAAATTATCTTAATTTATACTCTCCTAAAATATACTTTTTTCTGCAAGAATGGTAAAGCACGTCTTTTCAAGTTAAGCACCAAATTTTGCTCTTAACAGTGCCTAATGGTCTTCTGACTGTCAGAGGCATGTTTTTTGTGCTGAACCAAATTAGTGGAGACCAAGGTTTAAACCAGAAAAAGACGTACAAAGCTAAATTTCAGACGAAATCCCTCTCAACAACATGGTTTGGAGTGGTGGTCTTTGTTGAAAAATTTTCTTACAACCTTAACAACAATAATCGGTGGGTTGCTAAAAAAAATGTTAAAAGCTGCACATAAAATTGATTTAGGGGCCGATCCTTTCTTAAGTAGCTTATACTTTGAAGGGTGAGTGTTGCAGGGTGCATGCTGCTGACGATAGTGCAGCTGGGTATCCTGGACTTCTACTTCATCCACTACCTGAATGATGGCCTGTGGTACACGTGGATCGCCGGGGACGTGGCCGTCCTCGCCGCCTTCATCCTATGCCTCGTCTTCGCCATCCGCTACAACCATCGCTGCATGGACGAGCTTTGCAACTCCGGTCCCTGCCTCCCTCCACACTCCCCTCTTCCCCTTATCCAACCTCTCCCTCCACCAGATGCCAACATCCGCTTCGCCTGGCTGGCCTGGCTGGTGTACTCGCTGGTGCTGGCGGGGAAGGTGGCCGTCACCTTCCGCCTCTTCTACCAGGACATCAACCTGGGCCAGGGCTTCGGCAGCCTGGACGAGATCTTCGGTCGCCACACCTACAAGGTAGCCTCCCCCATCTTCTCCACTCCCAGATGAGGGGTGCAGGAAGCAGATTGAATTGAGCTGACGCTGTCGCTGACGGCGGTGATCTTCCTGCTGATGGTGGAGTCCCATCACTACACCACGCTGGCCTCCCCGCGCCAGCTCTACCTCACCTACCTGGCCACCGCCGTCACCCTGGACATCCTGGACTCCATCCTCTTCCTCGACATCCTCTGGGACGCCACCGTACGCGCCAGCGGAGTCCTCGACTTCCCCCTCGAGGTGGCGGTGTTGGTCCTCGCCTGCTTCAACTTCTGCCTGCCCACCTTCGCCCTCGTCAAGCTCACCTTCAAGCGCATGCCGCGCTACATCCCACTCCCCTACGAGAAGCTCTACAGCTTCGTCTATGTGGCCAGCGTCAACGTACCCTTCCTCGTCATCCGCGTCTGGCTCTGGCGTTTCGTTGAGGTACTTCCGCACCATCTACTCCTTTAGCTCCCAAAACTCTCTCAAACATTCCTGCTTGTAGCATCACGACGTGTCCATTTTCCTCGTCAAAAACGCCATCATGATCTACCTAGCCGTGCGCGACATTTGGACGCGAATCCAGGTTCCACCAGCCAATGATCATCATGCATAGTGGAACAGGACGCTCCCTCCTTGAATTGGAAGCAGGCGATAGAGGAATAAAGAAGGGTTGTATTTTGCAGTACTGGCGGCAGAAGAAGGCACTGGCGTCCAGCTCGGCAACAAATCTGACTGGCGAGGAAGCGCATCGCCTCTCCGTCGACAAAACACCCGCCACCTAAGCCGCCCTCTTCAAACCACATTTCTCATCCTCTCCTATCTCTCTGCTATGCCCCTACCCTCCCTCCCTCCACTTCCCACCCTCCCTCCACCTCTTCTTCCTCCCATCCCAATTCAAATGCCTTTTCAATTTAACTGCCCTTAATCTAGGATGAACTTTTTAATTTTCCAGGTCCAGCAAAAATTGTTCACTAATATTCGATGTAAATGGTTGAAGCTCCAACTGAAAGAGAAAGTTGAGAATAATTGGCTTTTTCTGGTAGTTAGGTCTCCGCCATCAAATCCTTACAGGCTCAGAGCTGAAAAAGAATGCGGCGCTGGGAAATGTCGGCGGCATTCAATTTCCGCTATGTTTGTTTTTGTCCTGAAGTTGAAGGCGGAGCTGGATTTGCTTCAGAGAATGGAGGCCAGATTGCTGAGCCTCCTGGCTAATGGCTGCAATTCACATTCCCCAAAGCCCATTCTTCAGCTCCAATTAGCCTCTCCCTGGCCCCCTCAAGTCCTGATCCGAATTGCAGCCATTTGCAATTCCGAGTCCCCCCAATTCCCCCACTCCACTCGTCGGCTACCAATTCAGGCTAATTTGCTTGCGAGGCGCGTTTTTTGAGCTGTCGGCAAAATTGGAGCCTTCTTTTGGAATTAGGGCTCTTGGAGCTCTCCTCCAAAGCTCCATGATCCCCCAGCCTGTTCATGCTCCATCTTTCTGCTTGCCACCATTCCTTATCCACTGACTTATTGCTTTCCATTTGTACTCAAGTCGGTCGCCACTGTTTTTGCTGCTTTCTGTAAGATGAAATTCCTTGCCTCAATATATAATCCCATGAACCTTGATTGATGTCATTGTTTCATCCAATCAATGTGCGTCTCAGAGAAGCCCTTTTTATTTGGCTTTTCCTTTCCTAAGCCGCCAAAGCTTGTTGAAGCCTTTTCCGAATCCGACAGACCATTTGTTCCTGCCAACATACAATAGCCTTTCCCAGCGCAAGCAATATAGCAAGAAGCTTTTTCTCACAAAGAAAGCCGGACGAATTTTCGCATTATCCTGGCGCAGGAAACATGGATACTTCCAAGCAGGGCAAAAAAGTCCTGGTAAAAGTGGGCGGTAAAGCGGTGAGCGGAGTCCAGGGCTGACCATATCATCAACAAGGTCTGGTAAGAGGCGGAGGAGGGAATGGGAGGGATGAATAGGGGTATTAAGACCGCCCACAAGCAACCATCTTCTCTTCTCCCTCCCCTTCTGCACTGCTCTTTTTCCCTTTTCACTCACTCACCTTCCACCTTTGAGGCTTCTCAATCTCTTCTACCCTAAATATGACAGAAGGGTGTTGCGTTTTTAAAAGGCGTGTTTACGGATAGCTAGTTACGTGGGCAAGTGTTTGTGGATTAAGGCGGGGGTGCATAGGCAACGGAGCTTCTTGGCTGGTCCCATCTGCCAGCAGCCACTCAGCTCCACCCGTCGTCTATTGAAGACAATCCGGTCTTCAAAGATTGCATTAGCCCATGGCCTTCTCCTCCGCCCTCCTCCTTCTCTGGCTCCCCCTGGGGAGGGAGGGAGGGCAGCGCCATTCCCAGTCACCCCCTCGCCTGCTTTTCAGGCATTGCCGTCACCCATTCCGCCTCCTCCGCCCAGGACGTCATGAACTTCGCCTGGATCGCCCTCACCTTTGCTGTCAGTCTCTGTCCTTACTCATACCTTCTTTCTTAGTGATGGATGAATGAATGTTGAGCTGGGATTGGCGGTGGGTGTGCCGAGTGAGCTGGGGCGTGCGTCGGCCTTGCGTCTGCTGGGCAAACGCGCTCCGCCCACCCGCATCTCCTTCGTCCCCTACTTCCTCAAAGCAGCCTCCTCTCTGCCTTTCCCCCACTCCACTAACCTGCCTCACTCCCTCCCGTGGCTGCAGTACGGCTCACTGGCCTATCCGGAGGGTAGCAAGCGGCACGACTACGGAAAGAGAGGCATTGTCAGCGCCATCGCCGGCCTCAAAGATCCCTCTGCCCTCTCCAACGACGGATTCGACGATCTTGCCCTCCTCGAAGCGTTCCACCTCCTACCTAGTCTTCTTCTTATGGCCAGCCCAGCTTATGGACTCTCAGGAACGGCGATTACCTTGACCAAGGCGGACTGGGCGACGAGTGGAGCAACGGGCAAATCAACGCCTTCCGCTCCATGCTTACTGGCCAGTATCGCACCCAGAAAAAGTACCTTATACCTTCCCCCACCTCCCTTCTTTCAAAGGCAAGGGTCAGAAGGGACATGAAGAAGCGCTTTCGGCTGATGACGAGCCAGGGTGGACCCATTCGCATTGCCTAGGCCAAGCAACCTCCACCTACACCTTCCTTCCTCTAGGCCAAGCAACCTTCCTTCCTTCCCTCTACTCACTGGCACACACAGCACAAGAGCCGCCAGCCAAGCCCTCCCGTCCGCCCGCTGATTTCATTCCCTGTCCTCTTCGTCTGTTCTTCTCTTCCCCTCCCTCTCCTCCATTAATCCTCCCATTTCCAACCGAGGCCCTCAAGACACACACCATAGAATCCTTAACGAATCCTCAAAATGGGTGACACGCATGCTTTTCTCAATTGAATGCTTACCAACCTTTTAGAGCGTTGATGCACGATTTTCCAACAACACCTCACCCCGCAGTACAGAAGACACTGCATCGAAAGCCTAAGAAGAAATCCGCACAAATATCCAGCGCGAGCCATTCCAAAAGCGGATACAAATAGAGCAAGTAGTACGACAACAAGTGGACCTGAATGCCTGGTCGAATGCCAGGTGAGCAGTATCACTCTCCCCAGATGTGAAAAGATAGGCGAAAACACTTGGCGCAACAACCGGGATAGGAAGAAAGCCAGACAAAAACCTAGGTTCCAGGTTAAGAAGCCAATGTTGGCTAATGCACAGAAAAGGGGCACTGTAGGACTATAAGGCGGTTTAAGGCGGAAGAAACGACGCTGAAAAAGAGGAGATGAGCAGCTATTCCTGCTCTGTCGTGTCCAGGGCCCCATTCGGAAAAGTTCCCATGCCCTCGTTCTGTCCTGCCATACTTTCTCTTTTTCATCACCATTCTTTCAAACACTCAAGTACATTGTTTCCAGCTGAATTTTGTATTCCTCCACCGTTGCGTTGAAATGAATGAACCTTGCTGGAAGTTGTGAAAGAAGGGGGGCTCCTGTGGCAGGGGCATCGCAGACTCGCCCAGCATCGCGCCTCCTCCTACAACTCTCCCCTCTCCCCCACACTGCCGCAGTGGGCAGGAATAGTAGTGGACGGAAATGGGCGCTGGCGCTGGTGGGCAGGGGCAAGAAAGCGGAGGCGGCGCCATTCAAGGGACGCGCCTGCTGCTCCGCTGGGGCTGGGGCTAGCAAACCCGGCTGTGAGAAGCCGCCGAAGCCGCTGCCGCCGCTCTGGAACGGCTGGCCTGGAGGGGCGAGGCCCCGCCAGCCTCCCATCTCGTCTGTCAATTCCCTCCTCTTCCTTCCCCTTCACCTCCTGCCCCTCTCCTCCTAACTCGGCGGCTGGACTGGGCCCAGGCCAGCGGGCTGTGGCTGGAAGGGCGGGGCTTGGAGCGATGCTTCCATTCTTGGCTCCGGCATACCTGCAGCCAGGAGGACCAAGGTGAGAGGAGGCAGAAGGGGTGGGAGATAACGAGGAGGCGGGCTGGGAGCGGAGAGGAAGCCGGGATTGGAGAAGCCGCCGAATCCTCCCGGCGGCGGGCTGGGCGGCGGGGGTCGGAAGTTGGGAGGACGAAAGTCGGGCTGGAAGGCTGGCCGCGGGCCGCGCGGACGCCAAGGCCCCCTGTCCTGACGCTGGAAGCCCCCGCGACCTCCTCGCCTCTCTGGCCGGGAGAACGGGCCTCAAAGCTAGGTAGGAATGAAATGGAGGAGGAGCGATGGGATGGAGACGAGGATAGGCTGGCGGGCGATAGAAGGGGAAGGCAAGAAAGGGCTCTCCGGGTGCCAGACTGGCCAGTAAGCATGAGCGGAGGGCGTCGACATTCCTCCGTCGCTCCACTCGTCGCCCAGTCCGCCTTGAAGGTAATCGCCGCTCCGCAGAACCCAGCAGCCGGGCTGCTATAGAGAAGAAGACTAGGTAGGAGGTGGAACGCTTCGAGGAGGGCAAGATCGTCGAATCCGTCGTTGGAGAGGGCAGAGGGATCTTCTAGGCCGGCGATGGCGCTGACAATGCCTCTCTTTCCGTAGTCGTGCCGCTTGTGACCCAATTTTCGGCATAGCGCAGGAAGCCGCAACTGCAGCCACGGTAGGAAGGAGGCAGGTTAGTGGGAGTGGGGGAAGGGCAGCAGAGGAGGCTGCTTCGAGGAAGAGGGAGACGAGGAATGGCGCCGGTGAGGCGGAGCGCGTTTGCCCAGCAGACGCAAGGCCGACGCACGCCCCAGCTCACTCGGCACACCCACCGCCAATCCCAGCTCAACATTCATTCATCCATCACTAAGAAAGAAGGTATGAGTAAGGACAGAGACTGACAGCAAAGGTGAGGGAGTATCCAGGCGAAGTTCATGGTCCTGGGCGGAGGAGGCGGAATGGGTGACGGCAATGCCTGAAAAGCAGGCGAGGAGGGGGTGACTGGGAATGGCGCTGCCCTCCCTCCCTCCCCAGGGGGAGCCAGAGAAGGAGGAGGGCTGAGGGGAAGGCCATGGGCTAATGCAAGTTGAAGATCGGATCGGTCTTCAAGAGACGACGGGTGGAGCTGAGTGGCTGCTGGCAGATGGGACCGGCCAAGAAGCTCCGTTGCCTATGCACCCCCGCCTTAATCCACAAACACTTGCCCACGTAACTAGCTATCCGAAACCGCCTTTTGAAGACGCAACACCTTTCTGTCATATCTAGGGTAGAAGAGATTGAGAAGCCCGAAGGTGGAAGGTGAGTGAGTGAAAAGGAAAAAAAAAGGGGGGTGCAAGAAGGGGAGGGAGAAGAGAGAGATGGTTGCTTGGGCGGGCGGTTGAGACCCCTATCATTCCTCTTCATTTCCTCCTCCGCCTCTTACCAGACCCTTGCTCCTGATGATATGGTCAGCCCTGGACTTCGCTCACCGCTTTACCGCCCACTTTTACCAGGACTTTTTTGCCCTGCTTGGAAGTATCCATGTTTCCTGCGCCAGGATAATGCGAAAATTCGTCCGGCTTTCTTTGTGAGAAAAAGCTTCTTGCTATATTGCTTGCGCTGGGAAAGGCTATTGTATGTTGGCAGGAACAAATGGTTGTCGGATTCGGAAAAGGCTTCAACAAGCTTTGGCGGCTTAGGAAAGGAAAAGCCAAATAAAAAAGGGCTTCTCTGAGACGCACATTGATTGGATGAAACAATGACATCAATCAAGGTTCATGGGATTATATATTGAGGCAAGGAATTTCATCTTACAGAAAGCAGCAAAAATACAGTGGCGACCGACTCGAGAACAAATGGAAAGCAATAAGTCAGTGGATAAGGAATGGTGAGCAAGCAGAAAGATGGAGCATGAACGGGCTGGGGGATCATGGAGCTTCGAGGGACTCCAGAGCCCTAATTCCAAAAGAAGGCTCCAATTTTGCCGACAGCTCAAAAAACGCGCCTCGCAAGCAAATTAGCCTGAATTGGTAGCCGACGAGTGGAATCGGGGGAATTGGGGGGACTCGGAATTCCGAATGGCTGCAATTCGGATCAGGACTTGAGGGGGCCAGGGAGAGGCTAATTGGAGCTGAAGAATGGGCTTTGGGGAATGTGAATTGCAGCCATTAGCCAGGAGGCTCAGCAATCTGGCCTCCATTCTCTGAAGCAAATCCAGCTCCGCCTTCAACTTCAGGACAAAAACAAACATAGCGGAAATTGAATGCCGCCGACATTTCCCAGCGCCGCATTCTTTTTCAGCTCTGAGCCTGTAAGGATTTGATGGCGGAGACCTAGCTACCAGAAAAAGCCAATTATTCTCAACTTTCTCTTTCAGTTGGAGCTTCAACCATTTACATCGAATATTAGTGAACAATTTTTGGTGGACCTGGAAAATCAGAAACTGTTCATCCTGGATTAAGGGCAGTTAAATTGAAAAGGCCTTTGAATTGGGATGGGAAGAGGTGGAAAGAGGGTGGGAAGTGGAGGGAGGGAGGGTATGGGCATAGCAGAGAGATAGGAGAGGATGAGAAATGTGGTTTGAAGAGGGCGGCTTAGGTGGCGGGTGTTTTGTCGACGGAGAGGCGATGCGCTTCCTCGCCTGTCAGATTCGTTGCCGAGCTGGACGCCAGGGCCTTCTTCTGCCGCCAGTACTGCAAAATACAACACTTCTTTATTCCTCTATCGCCTGCTTCCAATTCAGGGAGGGAGCTTCCCATTCCACTATGCATAATTATTGGCTGGTGGAACCTGGATTCGCGTCCAAATGTCGCGCACGGCTAGGTAGATCATGATGGCGTTTTTGACGAGGAAAATGGACACGTCGTGATGCTGGAAGCAGGAATGGTTGGGATAGTTGAGGGAGGGAGCTAAGGGAGTAGAGGGTAGAGTAGAGGGAGTAGAGGAAGTACCTCAACGAAACGCCAGAGCCAGACGCGGATGACGAGGAAGGGTACGTTGACGCTGGCCACATAGACGAAGCTGTAGAGCTTCTCGTAGGGGAGTGGGATGTAGCGCGGCATGCGCTTGAAGGTGAGCTTGACGAGGGCGAAGGTGGGTAGGCAGAAGTTGAAGCAGGCGAGAACCAACACCGCCACCTCGAGAGGGAAGTCGAGGACTCCGCTGGCGCGTACGGTGGCGTCCCAGAGGATGTCCAGGAAGAGGATGGAGTCCAGGATGTCCAGGGTGACAGCGGTGGCCAGGTAGGTGAGGTAGAGCTGGCGCGGGGAGGCCAGCGTGGTGTAGTGATGAGACTCCACCATCAACAGGAAGATCACCGCCGTCAGCGACAGCGTCAGCTCAATCCCATCTCCTTCCTACACCCCTCATCTGGGAGTGGAGAAGATGAGGGAGGCAACCTTGTAGGTGTGGCGTCCGAAGATCTCGTCCAGGCTGCCGAAGCCCTGGCCCAGGTTGATGTCCTGGTAGAAGAGGCGGAAGGTGACGGCCACCTTCCCCGCCAGCACCAGCGAGTACACCAGCCAGGCCAGCCAGGCGAAGCGGATGTTGGCATCTGGTGGAGGGAGGGACTGGATGAGGGTGGAGGGGAGTGTGGAGGGAGGCAGGGACCGGAGTTGCAGAGCTCGTCCATGCAGCGATGGTTGTAGCGGATGGCGAAGACGAGGCATAGGATGAAGGCGGCGAGGACGGCCACGTCCCCGGCGATCCACGTATACCACAGACCATCATTCAGGTAGTGGATGAAGTAGAAGTCCAGGATACCCAGCTGCACTATCGTCAGCAGCATGCACCCTGCAACACTCACCCTTCAAAGTATAAGCTACTTAAGAAAGGATTAAATCAATTTTATGTGCAGCTTTTAACATTCTTTTTTTAGCAACCCACCGATTATTGTTGTTAAGGTTGTAAGAAAATTTTTCAACAAAGACCACCACTCCAAACCATGTTGTTGAGAGGGATTTCGTCTGAAATTTAGCTTTGTACGTCTTTTTCTGGTTTAAACCTTGGTCTCCACTAATTTGGTTCAGCACAAAAACATGCCTCTGACAGTCAGAAGACCATTAGGCACTGTTAAGAGCAAAATTTGGTGCTTAACTTGAAAAGACGTGCTTTACCATTCTTGCAGAAAAAAGTATATTTTAGGAGAGTATAAATTAAGATAATTTGGGAATATTCATGTCATAATTTTTCTTTAAATGATGTCGAACAGTATTTTGTCAAGTGAAAGCCCAAAAAATTAATACTGCATGTATTATTTCTAATCCTACATTTATGACTTTTAATTTAAGATTAAATTTGGGCACAAATTAGATTTTTGAGGCATCATGAATTTTAGTTTCTAATGAGAATATTGGTATGTGAATATTGGTGGAAAGTTTAAAAAGGAGGTCTAAGTGTACCGATGAAGGCGGTGAGATCGAGGACCATGCGCGTCCGACGCCCGGTTACCACGCCAGCCGCACTCATCGCCGTCTCCTTTTTAGCTAGCCCTTCTCCCCCTAGAAACTCCCTATTTTAAGGCCGCGGTAGGGGAGAGGAGGGATTGGGGAGGGGAAATGGATGGAGAAGCTGGCCATGGGATAGGCCTGGAATGCAGTTAGCGGCTGAGCACGCTTCTTTCCATGCTCTAGGGAGCAGAGAAATGGAAAATGCCTCGCTCAGGGATTCGCTAGAGTTCAATCAGCTGGCGTTTACAATTATTTTTAGGTTGTTTATAGAAATCTTGAAAAGTTTGGCCTGTGTTAGTAAAAAGGCTATACGCACTACGTCCAGCATTCGACAAAAATGAACTTAGTGTAGTGTAGCATCACATTTTGCAAACATACCGGGGGGGGGTAGGAAGTCTTCGTAGTAAAATCTTCCATTAATTACTGACCAACCGTTGGGTCAAAATTGATGAAAATTGGTCAGAAGTTGGCTCTAACTCTCTAGTTTATTGTGCTAAATTCGCGTTACAAAATCTTAATCTGTGCTCAAATGGCAAACGATTAACTGAAAGTACCCAAAAAACAGGTTCGTAATTTGCGGTTTTTTCATATAAACACTTTTTTCTTCTAACGAACCAATATCACATTGAAATTGCCTCAATTTTTGCTAGCAGTTGACTAACAGCAATACGTATGACCTTCGTTCAGTTACGTATTGCTTGAGAAACTCAATGGCGTAAACAACAAACTCATCCGCATCCTCAAGATGCTGGCGGTGGCGGCAGGGGAGCGGTCCAACTAGTCAGCCTCAGACTCCGACGACTCCGGCCCACTCGGGCCAACTCCGGCCAACTCTGCAGAACTCCTCGCCCTCCAGTGCCAGAAGGATGATGTCCCTGAGAGACAAGGAAGCTCGGAGCTAGCAATGTGACACCGACACATGCTCCTTGCCTGATACATGAGGGAGGACAAGGTGGAAGAAGCATGCGAGGAGAGGAGCAGCAGCGTCAACTGAAGGAGAGGAGCAGCAGCAGGAGTTCGGATGGCAACTTTATCTTTCATTGGCCTGGCGCGAGGGAGCGCAGTGGCCGTCAGCGCCCAGGCCCTCTTTTCAACCCAGTGTTACGGTTAATGCTAAATCTTAATTTTGATAAGGTTTTTGCTCCCGCTAGGATAAAGATAATCCTTCTAATTACTTGTTACAATAAAAAGAGCATGCACATATTAGTCAAAACTCGCAAGAACAGCTTCAAATTCTAAGTATATTGTGGAATTGCAACAACAACATGAATCTAGAATTTTATTTCAATCAGAACTAAGTGCAGCATCAAATCAGTGTGATTCACTTTTGTTTACAATTTTAAAATCATAAATACCATTTCATTGAGTTTTGGCCTGGTTTTTCCCCACCAAGCTCCTCCATGGTTCCTTGATGGGCGGTGCCTCTCCTGCATCCCAGCCCGACTCCTCTCTGTTCATGGCCCCACGCTAATACTGACTGATGCTAATTTACCTGAGATTTCTTGGTCTACCCAGACTGCCCCCAGCTCAGCAGGACGTGCCCTCCTCTCCTGGTCTGCCTTCCATTCACTCTCCCAACAAATACAGGGCCCAACACGCAAGAAAAGCTGTCTTGGTTTAGTGTTCGCAAATCCTGCCTGTACGCTGTATGGCTGCGACATTGGCCCACCGGTTCTGCTGAGCGACCACGCCTCCATTGCCCTTTCCCTCGCCATCCCCGCTGGCCCAGCTGAGGCGAAGCCACAAGCCAAGGTTCCCTTTCGTCTATGGAGAAAAGGCGATTTTGTAAATATGAGGAAGGTTGTTGAGACAATTGATTGGTTTTACCTGTTCAGTGCTGCTACCGATGCAACTAATTGCTTGGCAATGCTTAATCTTGTGCTAGAGGGTCTAATCGAGGAATTTATCCCAGTTGCCTGCCCTAAGCCTCCTTCAGCCCCTCGTTTCCCCAACTGGCTTCGCAAAACCTATCTCCTTCGCAGACGCCTCTATAGAAAGCACCATTCCTCTAGGTATTATCGCAGAGCCTACTTACGATGCACCAAGAAATTAAGGCAGGATTGCTTCAAATTTCATGCTCTTTCCGAAAAGGCTCTCCTGTACAAAAACCCCCAGCAATTGTTTCGTATTGTTTCAGAGAAGTCAGGCAAAAAACCCACCCCAATTCCTACACTGACATCAGCCCCTTCTCCCACCAATTCTTCTTTTGAAAAATGTGAGACCTTTGCTGAATTCTTTGCCTCTGTTGATACCCGCGGATGACGGAACTCTTCCTGCTTTAACCCCTGCCCCTAGAAGATGCAGTCTATGCCATATCATGAGCAGCGAACAGCATGTCCGCATGGCCCTAAACCGGTGCAAGCCAAAACTAAGCACAGGACCAGATGGCATTCCAATGTTTCTCTACAAATGCCTCTCCCCAGAAATCTGCACCCCTCTGTCTCTACTTTTCGAATTGAGCTTTGCACTGTGTGAGTTTCCAGATCAGTGGAAGTGTAGCCGAGTCATTCCTGTGTACAAAGGCAAAGGCTGTCCTGCAAACCCCTCAAACTATCGACCAATCTCACTCTCCTGTGCATCGAGCAAAATCATTGAAAAGGTGTTTGCCGCTCTGAGCTGAGCTCATACCTTGAGAACAATCATCTGCTCTCCTGGCGCCAATTTGGGTTCAGAAAAGGCCACCCTACTACTGGGCAAATACTACATTGTCTTGACAGCTGGACGTCTCAACTATCTACTGGATCCGCGCAAGATGTGTGCTACATTGACTTTGCCAAGGCATTCAATAAAGTGTCCCACCAAAAATTGCTACACTGCTGCGCGTCCTTAAGCATCTATTAGCCTAGCCTTACTCTGGATTGCTTCTTTTCTGTCTAATCGTACTCAGAGGGTATGCATAGAAGGTGCAAATTCACTTCCACGGCACATTTCCTCATCAATCATTCAAGGTTGAACGTGCAGCCCAATCATATTCACCATGTACATAAAATCCATTGTTGAGATTGTTAATGCTGAAGGTGTCGATTGTTGGTTGTTCGCAGATGATGTCAAGATTGCATCTAACTGTCCTGTACGCCTTCAGTCTGCCCTCTCAGCTGTGGAAAATTGGGCCTCAATCTGGCAACTAAGAAATCTCCGGGAAGAAGTGCGCAATTTTACCAATTGGAGCAGGACTGAACTCTTTGCTTCCTTCTCTGTAACGCAAACCCTTCCAGTAGCAGAAAATCAGGGTCTTTCGGGGTGTCCGAGTTACTTTGTGTCATCCTCACTCTCGCCCTCACACCATGTCACCTCCTGCAAAGCCCAGTCTGTATGTTACCTACTCAAGAAGTGCTTTTCAGCCCCTGATGTCTGCAATCTCATCGACTACTTGTGCATTCAGTACTTATGTGCGACCTATTCTTGAATACGCGTCACCAGCATGGAATGCACTTTGGGAAGCTCAATTTCGTCCGATCGGAACAAGAACAGCGTGCTTTCACCCACTACATCTTCCTCCGCTGTCGCATTCCTAACCTTGATTTGGGCTACCAGTACCGTTTGCAGAAGCTAGGCCTAGAATCGCTAGATCTAAGACGCTTCAAAGTGGATTTAATATTCTTGTATAATGTGTTTCACGGTAAGCAGCACTGTCCAGGTCTTGTCAATCGAAAAATTAATAGCCACACTCTAATGCACAATTGCCGCATCTACATGGATGTCAGGGCATCAAGGCACGTCTCCCAAAGCTGGCCACAGCGAGTGGTAGGCAAATGGAATAAGCTTTCGGAGCGCTGCATCCTTGGCCCCCGGGGGGCAGTACCAGGTGAAAAGTCGGAATGGGAATGGTATTTATGATTTTAGAATTGTAAACAAAGTGAATCACACTTATTTGATGCTGCACTTAGTTCTGATTCGAAATAAAATTTTCTAGATTCATGTTGTTGTTGCAATTCCACAATATACTTAGAATTTGAAGCTGTTCTTGCGAGTTTTGACTAATATGTGCATGCTCTTTTTATTGTAACAAGAATTAGAAGGATTAGTTGATCCTAGCGGGAGCAAAAACCTTATCAAAATTAAGATTTAGCATTAACCCTAAAACATACACCTGGGTTGAAAAGAGGGCCTGGGCGCTGACAGCAGCTGCGCTCCCCTCGCGCCAGGCCAATGAAAGATAAAGTTGCCATCCGAACTCCTGCTGCTGCTCCTCTCCTTCAGTTGACGCTGCTGCTCCTCTCCTCGCATGCTTCTTCCACCTTGTCCTCCCTCATGTATCAGGCAAGGAGCATGTGTCGGTGTCACATTGCTAGCTCCGAGCTTCCTTGTCTCTCAGGGACATCATCCTTCTGGCACTGGAGGGCGAGGGCTTCTCCCGAGTTGGCCGGAGTTGGCCCGAGTGGGCCGGAGTCGTCGGAGTCTGAGGCTGACTGCCGTCTGGGACCCGCTCCCCTGCCGCCACCGCCAGCATCTTGAGGATGCGGATGAGTTTGTTGTTTACGCCATTGAGTTTCTCAGTGACAGCCTCGGACTCGTTTACCCGGTGCGCCGCCTCGATCTTTGACTCTATGCTACACACCAGCAGACGTATCTCTGCCACGCGGCCACTCCATTGGCATCCTTCACCCGGTTCTTCTTCCTTTTCTCTTTTCAAGACCAAAAGGAGCAATACGTATTTTGGGCGTCGTTCTTCGTTCAGTTTACGTATTGCTCCTTTTGGTCTTGAAGAGAGAAAAGGAAGAAGAACCGGGTGAAGGATGCCAATGGAGTGGCCGCGTGGCAGAGATACGTCTGCTGGTGTGTAGCATAGAGTCAAAGATGAGGAGGCGGCGCACCGGGTAAATAAGACCCAAGGCTGTCACTGAGAAACTCAATGGCGTAAACAACAAACTCATCCGCATCCTCAAGATGCTGGCGGTGGCGGCAGGGGAGCGAGTCCCAGACTGCCGTCAGCCTCCGACTCCGACGACTCCGGCCCACTCGGGCCAACTCCGGCCAACTCTGCAGAAACTCCTCGCCCTCCCAGTGCCAGAAGGATGATGTCCCTGAGAGGCAAGGAAGCTCGGAGCTAGCAATGTGGAAGCCGACACATGCTCCTTGCCTGATACATGAGGGAGGACAAGGTGGAAGAAGCGTGCGAGGAGAGGAGCAGCAGCGTCAACTGAAGGAGAGGAGCAGCAGCAGGAGGATGGCAACTTTATCTTTCATTGGCCTGGCGCGAGGAGAGCGCGTGGCCGTCAGCGCCCAGGCCCTCTTTTCAACCCAGGTGTATGTTTTAGGGTTAATGCTAAATCTTAATTTTGATAAGGTTTTTGCTCCCGCTAGGATCAACTAATCCTTCTAATTCTTTGTTACAATGAAAAGAGCATGCACATATTAGTCAAAACTCGCGAGAACAGCTTCAAATTCTAAGTATATTGTGGAATTGCAACAACAACATGAATCTAGAAAATTTTCTGTTTCAATGGGACTCAAGTGCAGCATCAAATAAGTGTGATTCACTTTGTTTACAAATTCTAAAATCATAAATACCATTCCCATTCCGACTTTTCACCTGGTACTGCCCCCCGGGGGCCAAGGGATGCAGCGCTCCGAAAGCTTATTCCATTTGCCTACCACTCGCTGTGGCCAGCTTTGGGAGACGTGCCTTGATGCCCTGACATCCATGTAGATGCGGCAATTGTGCATTAGAGGGTGGCAATTAATTTTTCGATTGACAAGACCTGGACAGTGCTGCTTACCGTGAAACACATTATACAAGAATATTAAATCCACTTTGAAGCGTCTTAGATCTAGCGATTCTAGGCCTAGCTTCTGCAAACGGTACTGGTAGCCCAAATCAAGGTTAGGAATGCGACAGCGGAGGAAGATGTAGTGGGTGAAAGCACGCTGTTCTTGTTCCAATCTACTAAAATCAGCTTTTGAGAGTGCATTCCATGCTGGTGACGCGTATTCAAGAATAGGTCGCACATAAGTAGTGAATGCACAAGTAGTCGATGAGGTTGCAGACATCGGGCTGAAAAGCACTTCTTGAGTAGGTAACATACAGACTGGGCTTTGCAGCATATGGAGGTGACATGGGGTGAGGGCGAGAGTGAGGATGACACAAGAACTCCTAGATCCCTGATAATCTTATTTTCTGCTACTGGAAGGGTCTGGCCACAGAGTAGGTAGGAAAAGTTCAGTCCTGCTCCAATTGGTAAAATTGCGCACTTCTTTGGGGAGATTTCTAGTTGCCAGATTGAGGCCCAATTTTCCACAGCTGAGAGGGCAGACTGAAGGCGTACAGGACAGTTAGATGTAATCTTGACATCATCTGCGAACAACCAACAATCGACACCTTCAGCATTAACAATCTCAACAATGGATTTTATGTACATGGTGAATATGATTGGGCTGCACGTTCAACCTTGAATGATTGATGAGGAAATGTGCCGTGGAAGTGAATTTGCACCTTCTATGCATACCCTCTGAGTACGATTAGACAGAAAAGAAGCAATCCAGAGTAAGGCAGGGCCAGAGATGCCAAAGGACGCGCAGCAGTGTAGCAATTTTTGGTGGGACACTTTATCGAATGCCTTGGCAAAGTCAATGTAGCACACATCTTGCGCGGATCCAGTAGATAGTTGAGACGTCCAGCTGTCAAGACAATGTAGTATTTGCCCAGTAGTAGGGTGGCCTTTTCTGAACCCAAATTGGCGCCAGGAGAGCAGATGATTGTTCTCAAGGTATGAGCTCAGCTGAGCCGCAAACACCTTTTCCAATGATTTTGCTCGATGCACAGGAGAGAGAGATTGGTCGATAGTATGAGGGGTTTGGGCGGACAGCCTTTGCCTTTGTACACAGGAATGACTCGGCTACACTTCCACTGATCTGGAAAACTACACAGTGCAAAGCACAATTCGAATGTAAACAAATTGAATCACACTTATTTGATGCTGCACTTAGTTCTGATTCAAAATAAAATTTTCTAGATTCATGTTGTTGGAATTCCACAATATACCTAGAATTTGAAGATGTTCTTGCGAGTTTTGACTAATTCGTGCATGCTCTTTTTATTGTAACAAGAATTAGAAGGATTAGTTGATCCTAGCGGGAGCAAAAACCTTATAAAAATTAAGATTTAGCATTAACCCTAAAACATACACCTATGTCGAAAAGAGGGCCTGGGCGCTGACGGCCACTGCGCTCCCTCGCGCCAGGCCAATGAAAGATAAAGTTGCCAACCGAACTCCTGCTGCTGCTCCTCTCCTTCAGTTGACGGTGAGTCTCCTCCTCGCATGATTCTTCCACCTTGTCCTCCCTCATGTATCAGGCAAGGAGCATGTGTCGGTGTCACATTGCTAGCTCCAAGCTTCCGTGTCTCTCAGGGACATCATCCTTCTGGCACTGGAGGGCGAGGAGTTCTGCAGAGTTGGCCAGAGTTGGCCCGAGTGGGCCGGAGTCGTTGGAGTCTGAGGTTGACTCTGAGTTGGACCGCTCCCCTGCCGCCACCACCAGCATTGTGAGGATGCGGATGAGTTTGTCGTTTACGCCTTTGAGTTTCTCAATGACAGCCTCGGACTCGTTTACCAGGTGCACAGCCTCGATCTTTGACTCTATGCTACACACCAGCAGACGTATCTCCATCGGCATCCTTCACCCGGTTCTTCTTCCTTTTTCTCTTCAAGACCAAAAGGACTATGCTCAACAGTGACTGCAGCAGGAGTCTCACTCCCCTGTCTGCACTGCAGTTGCCTCCTCTACAGTAGATTACTGCTAGCGGATGATGAAACTTGCAGCAGCACAAACCTCCTGTGCGCAAATACTTGTTTCAGTAATGCATCATCCGCCAGCTTGCTCTTTCAATACTAGCCTTGCCGAGTAAGCTCAGATGCTGAGAGGTTATTTAGTCGAATGGGACTTATATTGAACGGTTTGCGCAATGGCATAAATGAGAAGTCAGTCCAGAGCGAAATAATGTTTGCTGGAAATCAGTGGCTGATCGATGCCCTCAACTAGTTTTACCACTGCTTTGCATTGTCTTCATGCCTTCACATTGTCTTGCGACATAAAGAGACCAGCTAAGAGAGAAAAACACTGAAGCGGAGCTTCACAATTTCAGTAATTCTAAATATGTGCTTACATATGAAATTGAATGAGAAACTACCGACTTGCTCTATTGTGGTATAATGTTCACCCTTGCAACAAAACCATTCCTTAATTTTTTGGATCAGCATGTACATTTGGATGGGGTATGCTCCTCGGTCACCTATTGCGCTTTGCACCATATACAAAACAATTTTGCAATCTTTTTTGTACTTTAGATCCAACTGAAAATAAAACTTGGAGCCGCAAGGCAAGACAGGCAAGACCATCAAAAAAGGAATTCGTCTACTCCTTTAAAAATTCACTAAAATATGGTTTTGGTAATGTTAGGACCCAGACCTTAAAGAAACTGCTCCAAGATCAATTTTTTTGACAAGTTTTAATAATTAGTTCAACAAGTTCAACAATTAGTTAATGTGTTAAATGACGCTGTGTTCAGTAGGGGTTTGCCCACAAAGTTGCACACCTTCTTTAAGATTTCGCACAAATGATTGCAGCCATCAAGCAATAAATAATGAATAATGAAGCCTTTTTTGCACATATTAAGCAAGGTGTTATTATTATATTATTATTTATATTATTTATTATTATTAGTATCATCTTATATTGCTGATCATAAACAAAACCGAAAAGGAGATAAACATCGTAGCAAGAAGCACCACCATCCAGGTTCCCACCATCATAGTCATAAAAACAAACAGTCTAAACATAAAAAGGGCACAAGCAAAGTTAACAAATCTGACACTACAAAAAAACATCTGCCAAGGAGGAACCTGAAAAACAAGAACAAAATGAAAAACGGCCAAGAAATCATCATCGCAAATCATCTCATCGTAGTAAATCATCATCTGCTCACAGCAAATCTAAAGTGAAGAAAAATAAAATATGAACAACTGTTGATTCAGGTTCCCACTTTTTCATGTTTTAAATATCATCCACACTAAAATATTATGTCTTTTGGCTGATGACCATAATCCCCCCCAAGGCGTTTACCCCCCCCCCCCCTCAAGCCAGTTCGGACCAACCAAGAGGTTTCCCCCCCCCCCACGGTTCCCCCCCCCCAAATTTGCCTTGTATTCTAAAGGGTACCTACTATGCAATGGGTGTGACCAAGCGCAAGATACACATTAGAATAGTAGAGTGACTTGGTGACCACTATCCCCCCCCCCAAATGCCACTTGGTGGGGGGATATTGGTTAATAAAGGGGTTTTGGTATTTGGGGGGATGACTGGTCATCAAAATCGATGACCAGGATACCCAAAAAATGGAAGAAATGGTGGGTAAGGTGGAGGGGGAAAGTGGGGGAGGGGGGGGGGGGGGGGCGGGGGGAGGGGGGGGGGGGGGGGGGGGGGGGGGGGGGGGGGGGGGGGTGGGGAAGCCGCGGGGGATTATGTTTGCCTGTCTTTTATATAGTTTCAATATTAAATAAATCTTTTTGATTTATTCTGTGAACAACAAGATGCCGTTTTCGCAGATGATACTGCTCTACCTAAGCGTACACATTGAGCATGGTCTGAAAGGAAGGCGTTGAACTAGTGACGCCGAATGTGGACCTGTTCTGTGACATGGACCACTTTGTCCCAAATCCAGGCTGCTCCACTGCGGCAGCAGGCTGAGCAACGCCATTTTGCCCATGGATACCAATCACCCCCATGATCTACCACGAGCTCACTACCACGACCTTGTGGGACACTTCAAGGCCCATGTCACTGCCACCCTTCTCCGCCAGCACTACTGGATCAGGAATGACATACTGAAGATGCAGGCAATCACGCGCTCTTCGGGAGTGCAGCCCATTGATCAATTAAAGTTGCAAACAGGCACGAGCACTTCAGAAACTTCCTGCGGATTCAGTTCGATTGCTTTTCAATATCGCCGATTGCAGCCACTGCCAAGTGTACCGCCATTTCCATTGGGACATCTTGAACCTTGGTGCTAAGAAAGACGGTAAACGGAGGAGTACCAAAAGTTTGACGTGACGCGATCTGGGCCGCCGGTGGGCCACCGTCTACCGGAGGAGCGCCAAGCAGACACTGTCATTTGCAAAACAGTATTGGGTAAAATATAATTCCACTTGGACAATGATCAAACAGGATTGGTTTTGCTAAAACGGTAACATTAAAAATATTAGCTTTATTTTTGGATTACTGGAGGTTTTCCAGTTGGACCTGTAATGGCTGCAGGTTTTGCAAGTATATCCAGTTGATTTTGAAGGGAGGTTTCCAGGTTGGGGTATTTTATATTTTTTTGCTTAAACAGGAAATGAAAGTTATCAAAAGGGTTAAAAAATTTAATTAAATACTAAAACATTTATTTTTGAACCCGTATATTGCTTTTTCTGCTTTTTTTGAAGCGGGCGATTGCTTTAGAGATGAAGTGGGTGATTGCTTTAGAGAATCGGAAGCAAAGGAAATGCCAAACGATGCACAGGAGGAGGCTTCCAAAACGGGGCTCTAGTTTGGAGTTAGGCTCTGAGCGAGCAGAAATACACCAGGAACATGAGGGACTAGTAGATGAAGGGAGAGTGCTAGGAGAAGGATCAGGAACAAGGCAAGGCAGCAAGGCGAGGGGGAGACGGGGGCGAGCTACATAGGGTGACGGATCAACTTACAGAGGGGCCATAGAGGCTGAGAGGGGGCAAAATATGCGGAGAATGGAGGAACTAGAAGGGAGCCGGATGGTGCGGGGAGGGTTCCGTTTCACCGATCGAGCTTGACCTTAGCGGGCAGTATGAAGTCCTTCATCGTCGCCGGCTGTTCTGCTACCGCAGCTGCCGTCTTCTCCAACTAACGCTGCTCTTCAATGCACCATTCTGCCCTTTTTTGCAAAGATGATCTAGATGAAATGATTGAACCCAGCAACTGTTCCACATCCTTGGCCAGCTCCGGGTATATGGCCCTGTGGTCTTTGATGATGTGATTTGCCAGCTCTCGCACGTAGCCTGTCACCTCCCTCTTGTAGCGCTGTGTTTCCCTTCCTGATTGACGTGGATGAAAGGGATCTTGCAGAATATGAGGGTTCGGCCGCCCTTTGCTACGGGCTTCTTCTACTTTGTCCCCGCCCTTTCTTCCGGCAAGATACTCCAGGTCCCAATAGTGCGCTTCCTACCCATCTTCTTCTACCTTCTCACTCACTGACTTCCATATATGCTTCTACACAGCTGATCAGCCGAGCTTTCCAAAACTGTCCATTTTAGCCCTTACAAAGAAAGTTCCTGTTATGCGTGCCTGCAGTAAAATCTTTAACCTTTCTAAAGTTGAATTGAACTTGGAAAGGCCAATTTGCCAGCTTCCATGTCAGTATTACTCCTCCAAGTAAAGCTCTGAGCCACCAATCCATTTTCGTTCGCAACTAATTCACACAGAACAAGGCACAGAAGGGCAAAGAAGGGTCCAACCACTGAGCTCAAGGTTACATTTGCACAATCACTTTCACACGCCTTCCAGGCATCGAGGGTCATTGAGAAGGGCTCAGATGTATCCGACACGTCATATAACTCAAGCCAAAGTGGACATTTATATTCTCTTAATAACAGGTAGGAATAGTAGGTACCTGCTATTTTTACTAAACTCCAGGATTTGCCAAAATAAATTGCAAGTTTATAAATTCATACAGGTTGGTTGAAAATACGTATAAATAACAGTTTTGACGGTTGGTAGGTGAAAATGTCTGCTCAAAACAGATGTGCAATTTAGAGAAATTCAACATGATTACAACAATCAACCTGAGCCTGATCACGAAATTAATATTAAATCCAAACAACCTAAGTGCAACACTTTACATCACTGAATTTGATTTTTGCAATGTAAACCGTACAAAATTTGACATCATTATTTAAACCCTGTGCAATCCTTATATTTTAGAAAAACTTCATTATCATTATGACAAATAACTTTTACCACGTTTTTGATTCAGTTGTAGTTGGAAGGTAATATTAAAACAAAAAACCTAACTGCAACAATTAACTACAAGCTCTTATGTTCGATTTCGCAATGCACTCCATCATGAACAAACTTAACTACTAGCCATAACAATTGTGATGGACAAATGACAATGAGATGCTCACGCTCATCTGGATCAACTTGTGGTAAATCCTATCTCCCACTCCCAAAAATTTAATGAGGGCGCGCAATATGCCACGTAATGAGAGATCATATCATTTAATCCCAATATGTCATATAACCATTCAATCATTTGGTGGTTGAACTGCAGGTGTTTGAACCTGCATCTATTGCGCTTTGCACCATTATACTTGGAAGGCTGATGCTTTCAAGTGATATTTTGTTTCAGAAAAACATGATTTATATTTAATATAATTAAGACTAGGCAATTAAATGCAGAAAATTATTGTTATTTGAATTTGTATAAAACGCAACTATCTGATGAGATGAGTGGATGCCTTGGTAAGTATGAAATAAAAATATATTAATGAGAATGTTAACAATAAAAAGAATACAAATGCAATATTTCCACAGATTTTTTCATTTCGTAAGTTTACTTCGATCGAATCATTAAATATCAATGTTTGTATGAGTTCCTCATTTTCATCTATTGTATCCATCCGATAAGGAAACAATTTCATTGCAATTGCTTGGTTAAATTCATTGGTATATAGCTGTGGCGGTTTATGAAAAAAAGCCTCTATAAAAAGCACTACATGTTGCAAGGGTTCTTTTGGCAATGAATCGTGGTTAATCCAGCTAAGTATTATTTCTGTTGACTCATGCGGTTTCACTATGCCTTTAAATGATGGGGCTACCTTAATATCACCAGACATATTTGTTTTCAGTTGAAACCCAAGAGGCTTGTTTGATTGGTTGCAAATTTGGAGATTTGAAACACTAGAACATTTAGTTGGACTAAACTGAAATGGGACAGCAGGCTGTAAATCCGTTTGTTTCTTAGAAGGAATTAGCTGGTTTGACCTGTTATTTAGATCGTTTGCATTTCCATTGCAAGATGTTGATGTATTGTTTCTTTTGCATATTTTTATATTATTGTTGAATATCATTCTACAAAATTAATTTGATTTCTAACGATTTTTATATGGGCATTATCATTTAATTTAGCGTTTTGAACATTTTCTTAAAAATCTATAGCTCAACAACAATGAAGCCAAGCCCAGCGCATCCCCAGGATCTTATTGCTCCGTTCACAGCCATCTCTCCCTCTGGCTCAGGATTGATCAGGCTCCTCTCTAAGGATGGAGACAAAGCAGAAGCCTTTGCCCAGCTCTTTGGATCAGTTTTCATAGCAGATGATGGGAATCTCCCTGCTCTTTTCCCATGCGTACACAAAGACACCTGCTACAAACCCCCACCGAGCCCCTCACACGCCACCCTCCTTCACTCTCAGGCCCCTTCCTCCAGCACCCCCTCAGGCGGCAGGGCAGCTCAGGCAATTGTCTCTCTGCTTCTCACTATCCCACCGCTTAACATCTCTGAGTTTGCACTGAGAAAGGCCTGTGCTAGTATGTCACCTAAAAGATCGATAGGGGCTGATGGCTTTTCGTCAGCACTGGTGAAGCACTGCGGACCTTCTTTGGCAATGCCCCTTAGCATTCTGCTAGAGCTCTGCCTTGCTACTAAGACCTTCCCCGACCAGTGGAGGGAAAGCACTGTGATCC